>CAAKHG010014320.1:69661-90234 GCA_901007715.1 Dactylopterus volitans
CTTTGAGTGATACTGAGAGGTGTCAGGTAAATATATCAGGGAAAGTGCATTTGATTCTATGGTAATACCCAGTGGTTTTGATTTTATGGCTGAGTGGTGTTTATTCATGGTGATAATTTATATTTATGGAATAAGCCTAAGCCCTACCAGCAGCATAAGCCTGATCGGACTGTGGTTGTGTATTATATTGTAATATAAATAAGGCTTGTATTATACATTAGGCTTATGTAGAATTCAAAACAATTAAGTTACCTCTAACCCTTTTCCTGGTGAGATCACAATAGAATGAGATTAAAGATTAAAGCAAGTTACAGACTGGTATCAGCTGCACAGCATAGATTAACTCTTCTGCTGGTCTCAGATAAAATGTTGTAATTTTCCCTTCTGTTGATTATATTGTGTTTTTTTGGGGCTTGCGAATTAACTAATCTGTGCTCCCTGATCAGAACTGTAAAAACGACCTCATGTGAATATAAATTCAAACCTAAATGCAAACACTGATTACTTTTTAACAAATATGAAGAATGACAAAAACAAAAAAAATGTCTGTTCTTCATTTCCGCAGAGCTTTTCCCCTCAACATTCCTTCTATTTGACAACATGATTTATATTCACGGGGTTTCAGTGCAACTGTGCTTACACAGTACTCTGGCAACGAGATGTTGACAGGGATATAATCAGTTACCATGACAAATATAGAGTTTCTTTCATAAATGCCAACTGTTGTAAAGAATCACAGATTTATCAATCATTGTTTTGCATGTTGTCAGATGAATACAGGATCCTGGTGGACATGCGTTGGAACAAGCAGTACCTGGATATTTTAGCCAACAAGTGCAACTTCGAGGATGAGGAAAGATACATGGAGTTTCTGGAGGCACTGAACGCAGTTGCCAACAGGTAGAGCAACATTATCCTGCACTTCAGATGCATATTCCAGCACAGTTGTAAAACTTTATGTAAAAAGTGTTAGAATTCATTTCTAGCACAAAACAATCATAAAAAACATTCTCCTCTCCAAAAACCCAACAATTGTGATTATTAATACTAATTAGTAATTTCAGTTCTGAAAGGTCAGAGCGGTAATGCTGCATCAGAGCTCTTGTGTTTTAAATGTTTGTGAAGTATCTGAACACACTCTCTACTCAGGGTTCCAGAACCCCAATAATGCTGTAAATGAATATTTAATGATAAATTGTGCTAATTAATCCGTATGTTTCACAGGATCGTTCTCATGATGGACAGAGAGGAGAGATCTGTCATATGCACCTGCGCCATCAACCTCTCTGCTCAGAGCTGTGCCCTGAGAATCGCCACAGCCTTCAGCAAAGGTAACGCGCAGGACACAGTGGCCAAATATAAGCTGATGACCGCATTGCTCATATAAATGCCATGATTCCTAGCAAGCACCTGTGTAACTGGGGTACCTCCTGTGCTACACAGAGCCTCTGCTGTGCGCTTTATTGCGTGTAAATTGCATGGTTGTGTTCTCCTTCTGTTTGCAGGGACCGTGGACATCGGTCATCTGCCTCACCCAGTGCTGATGCACCTGCGGACCTTCTTTGACCTGTGGGACTCCTTCATCGTGCAGGCTGTGCAGAGTGGGCAGCCCCATATCTCCGACCACATTATGTTTGAGGTCAGAACTTTATCTTCTAAAACCACTGTCGTTACAGTTTCTGCTGATGCTACTAATGGTGGTTGCTGCCTTTACTGCTGCCAGCAGTTACCTCGAATATTACTGTTTTACTATTGCTACTGTGAGTGCAAGTGCATCTTCTACTGCTAGCTGCTACCTCCTATTATTACTGTTAATATCATTACTATAGCCACTGTTAGAGATAGTGCTACTAGTACTGCTAGCTGCTACTTTTACTATTAATGTTAATACTAATAAAACTATTACTGCTGCTTCTATTCGTACTCTTTTTACAACTACTCCAAGTGCTCCTATTGGTGTTAGCTATTACTGCTGTTGCTAGCTGTTAAAATTTCTTCGAATGCCACTGATAGACCCAGTGCTACTTACACTACAAGCTGCTACTTCTGCTACTACTGTTAAGTCCTACTACAACTGCCAATGCCTTCATCTATGTCTTCTTTTACAACCAATCAAAATTACACTGCAGATACTATTTGTGCTAGTGCTGCTACCGTGGTTAGCTGCATTTTGTGCTTTTTCTGTTACTTCCATTGAAGCATACAATATACAAGTACTATTAGTGTCAATGCTGCTACAACTACGAACAATGGAACATTTGTAATGGTGTACTATTGCACATTGACTTGGTTAACATTGCTAGAGAGGAATAAAACATCTTCAGTAGTTATTCGGTGATCTTACAAGAAAAAAAGCTTGCTATGATCTCTTTTCACTCATGATAGCCGCACCCTTTTTTGTGTGTCTAGATCCTGCAGCTGCTGCAGTGGCGCGATCGTTTCTGGGATGTTTGCAGCATGCTGCCCGCTGACTCTCACGGCATCTCTGTGCTGTCCCTGCACTGGCAGTGGGTGCAGAAACACCTCATCCTCCGACTGCCCCAACTCCTGCTGGGAGACGCCGACGTCACGTTTGAGTAAACTGCACAATTTGGTTTTACTTACATACTGAACAGCACTCGCTGTTACAAAACATTGCAGTGATATTCTGGTTGTAAGGTTTTAATAGGGTGTTTCATCATTAACTGCTTTTCAGTGTTTAGCATGTGTCACTGTTAACACCATTAATTGTCACTCCAGTGGTCACCAGGAACTGCAAGCAGTCTCCGCAGCCATCCAGACTGTTCTGTCCACTCCGGTGTGTGTGGCCACAGCTCTTAAAGGCATCCAGAAAAATTTGGGGAAAGCTCTGCCATTCAAGGTTCAGAGACACATGAATCTTCTTAATATAATCCCTAATCGTCGAAGATCTTTGTTTTTCATTTTTAAAGTATTCTTCTACAGTTGGAGTCTGTGGCTGAGTGTGCAACGCGGCTCAGGCTCTTGAGTAAAGCCCTGGATGTGCGTGACCTGAGGCTGGATAGCACCACTGCTTCCTGGAGACAGGAGCTGGTCCGTCTTCAGGGTGCTGGGCTCGGCCTGGACATCAAGGAGAGTCTGCTAGAAGCCTGGGGCCTTGTTCTACTGGCCAACAACCAGCTGGATCCGCAGAAGTCTGGTGAGCTGGTTTCCCAGAAAGACTTCTTGAAAAATCAAATCAATTCATATTTTTTTTAAAGAGATATTAAGAGAGATGGCAGGAAGCTACAGTTACTCTATAGTTTAATGATAACTTGATGATGAGCTCTTCATTGATGAATTGATTCCCTTTACTGAATAGTTTAGGAATTTCTGAGCCATGTTCACAAAAGGCTAATTTCTCTCAAATATTGCTCAAAAATGTGTTAGCATTTGTCTTAGTGAGCACTTCACCTTTGCCATGATAATCCATCCACCTGACAGGTTGGGCCTACTAAGATTATTGCCCAAGCCCCCCATGGACTGGTCACAACAAAACGCCACTCTAAAATGTGCATTTCTTTTAATGCAACACAGTGCATTAAAGTTTTAGCGCCTGCAATTGGCATGCTAACTGTGGGAATGTCCACCAGAGCTGTTGTCTGTAAATTGAAGTTTTTAATTCAATGTCATAAACTGCCTGCAACATTGTTTTTAGAATTTGGCAGTACGTCCAGCGAGCCTCATAATCATGTAATGACACCAGCCCAGGACTGTAACATCTGGCATCGTGATGGTCTTAGATCAGCCAACCAAACAGCTGATGAAGCATTTGATTTGCACAGCCACATAATTTCTGCACAGACTGTCAGAAACTGTCTGAGATGATTTCCTGAGTGCTCATTAGCCTCACTTTGGTCATAATTTGTCGTTATAATTGACTTGATTCGATAGATGCTCATCTGCGAAGGCATGCTGCACTTTGGAGAAGTGTTTTCTTCACAGATCAATATTGGTTTGCACTATGATTGGCAGAACAGGATATGGATTTAACAGTTTGAGAACAAAATTTGGGAGAAGTAACGCTTTATTTAAATTTAAGAAATTGTGCCTTCAAATCTTCAATTAATGAAAAATGTTATATGTTATGTTAAATTTACATTTGTTGTGTTCATCATTATTCCTGGTTACTTGTAAAACAGAATAGTGACATCATATCATGTCATTTTTGGTTACTTGATGTTCCATATTCACCAGCTTGTCGTTAACTTTGTATAAGCTGTGCAGATGATGTACATTTTTTACTTTATATATATCGGAGTTTTTAGACCAGCTATGTTCAGAAGCCTTTCAAAAATATTTAGGCAAAAGTGAGATTTAACAATTTCTCATTGAGTTGAGGACCCCTCGAGAGACCCTTAGACTCCCACTCTAATACATTTTCCCTTCAGGAGTGTTGGAGAGGTTGGTGTTGAGTGTGGATCAGCAGCAGCACCAGATGACCTCCAGTGGTCTCCTGGAGATCCGCACCATGTCTGACGGGGACGAGGCAGGAGATGGTGTCCACCTGACCAGAAAGGAGCTGCAGCAACTCAGCCGCAGGGCTCAGCTTTGGCCCCTGATGGAGGAAGTAGCTGTACTCAACCAGCTGCGGCTCAGCACAGACCTGCTGCAGCTGGTTCTCTCCCCTGGGTAAAAACTCTTTGCCCTTTAACACAGCTAAGCGCAAACATTTATGGAGACTAATCCGGGAACTATTCAGTGAACTCTCCCCACTGATTTTTGCAGTGACCAGGAGGCTGAGGACAGCTTACGTCGGGAACTTTCCAGACATCTTCGCTACTGCCTCCAGTCCACACCAATGAATGTCACTCAGTTCCAGCCTTTCTGGTTCCTGCTTAGCAGTGAAAGGGTTAGTGGCAAATGGCTCGGATTTCCTGCAGTGATTTTTTTCATATGTAAAATCTGCTGGCTGCCTGTATTTAAGCAAAATGTGTTTAGGTTAGGATGTGCTCTTTTTTCAGCTTTCACCTTTAAAACATTAAAGCACAACCCATCTTTTAAAGGTATGAAAGCAAACAATATGCAGTAAATTCCATGGCCACTCTATCAGGGTGTGTTTAATCCTGCGTTGGAGTGATTCTGCTCAATAGGCCCCTTCTTTCTAGAGATATTTTGTTAAGGTAGCATTCACACGTTTCACAAAAACTTAAAAGCAAGAAATCTGATTCAGCATCTGATTTGAGCCCCAGAAATATAACTGGTAAATGATTCTTGACTAATTTGCTAATAACCCATTTTCCTCAACAAATTCACTTGAATTGTTTAAAAGCATAAGAAAAAATGAATTGGCAAGAAATTAATAGGAAATTGAGACAAAATCAATAGAATAATCAGTCATTTGAATATAAGTGAAATCAAAATATCCCTCATTTTCCAGAGGACCCTCTGGAAGGCCCCTTAATTATCCCTGGGTGTTTCTGGACCCTACTCTGAAAATCGGGGGCAAGTGGCTCCAGAATCAGAGTTATAGTGAAAATTTGGTTAGGACTTTGATGGATCAGCCTGAAACCTGTCGCCAGGCCTTATGAGATGTGGAATCATCATCTTATATGAATACTGTAATTCTGTAGAAATGCACCATTTGGCACCTTTTATGTGTGGATTTTTGACTTACAGGAACATAACCTGTTGCACTGTTGTACTTTTAAAAGAGCATTTTCCAGAGATGCTCCCCCTGCATACCACTTCATGAGCTGTGGATTCAGTTAGTGGATGGCGTTTGTATTTTTGCACTGTTTTTTATAACTGCAGTGAACCATCAGGTGTGAAGATCCCAGTGAATCAGCGGTTACTCAGATACTTAAACCCAAGCTTCAATCAGTATTTTCACTAACAATCAACCGTGTAGGTGCACCTTTTATAAATATGATTATGTGACCCCTCAGCCAGCAGAGGAGCTACCGTTGGTGTGGTGTGAGCTGCTGTCTGAGGCCCTGGCTGCTCTGTGGACCAACAGTGTGACATCAGACCCAGACTACTGGCTGAGATGGAACCCACTTAATCCCGACTGTCAACGGGCTCCAAAGCTACACCACGGAACAGAGAGCATGGTGCAGGCCCTTATTATTTTCTTGACGTATTAAAATCAGTCTGTAAGTTACAAAACACAACAGTGCCCTGTTGGTTTAATTAGAGTCTTTCCTGTTTTCAGGGACCAGCCTTGCTGAGTAAAGCAGTTT
Organism: Dactylopterus volitans; assembly: GCA_901007715.1. Classification (NCBI taxonomy): domain Eukaryota; kingdom Metazoa; phylum Chordata; class Actinopteri; order Syngnathiformes; family Dactylopteridae; genus Dactylopterus; species Dactylopterus volitans. The sequence goes on from CAAKHG010014320.1 coordinate 75,841, forward strand.
GGTCACGTTGCATGCTGGGAGTGCTCAGCAGCAGTGAGACTGGAGGTCGATGGGAACCGTCAGGGTCTGCACTTCTCTCCATGTCCCATGTAACCCTGGGAGAGTGGAGGGAGAGGATCCAGCAGCTGCAGGACGTCTCCGCAGTGTTGTGGGACAACATGGCCTTTCCTGCACTGGCTGAGTTTAGGTAGGTTAAACAGTCCCAGTCTACATCTGAAACGGCTGCATTCAGAGGCATTTCATAACCAGCTGATTCCTCATTCTCCTAAAAACCCCCTGGAAGGCCCTCACAGTTGTCTTGTCAGTCTGCGTTGACCTGTTTTTGCCCGAGCTGCTACCTGGTTTTGCTACCTTTTCTGTGGTCATTTTGAGTTTATTTCATGCTGCTAATCTTATCACATCTCCACAGGGGTACAGACTTCAGGCTCCAGAGCGTGGTGCTGCGTCGACAGCTTCAGAGCATGGCTGACCTGCTGCCTCCCAGCCTGCAGGAGGGCTACATGGAAAGCTGCGAGAGCCTGGTGGAGGACTCGGATCCATTGATTGCTGCCCAGGAGATCCAAACCGTCCTCAGAGACTTCGTGCCCCCCAATCTGCTCCCTGACGGCCTGGTGGAGACCTCTATCACCTGCCTGCAGCAGTACGTCCAAAGCAAAGTCCAAGGCACCAACCTGCTGGCCCGCTCCGGAGTGTTCTGGGTCAACATGGGCTTGCTGCAGATCAAAGTGTGGACACCACAGACCATTTTTGACCCAGCTGTGAAGAGAGCCTACAAACTCAACTATGCTCAGCAGGAGGTCAGCAACTGCCTATTTGTTTTTGGTGCTTTTCATACTATTTTGCTTTTGTCACATAAAAATCGCATGCAATTCGATGCACAGCATCTAAGGATACTAGCAGCATAATGATGCTAGCCAACCAGTTTGCAATGAACTCAGTACCAGGTGCATTCATGATGTCATTGTGCACCACCATGGTCGAACCTAGCAGAATTGAGTTTATTTGTCTCATCCGACCTTCAGAAAATTCATGAACGAAAATGTGTGTAAGAAGTAAACACTGTCACGTCTTCAGGATCTTATGTGTAGCAGGAAGCCCACCACTACATTAGTTAAAGCTAGAAATACTTGCAGGTGACAACTGAACTTGCATGCCTGTTGCTTTTTTCTTGCAGCTGGCTCTGCTACAAGAGGAGTGGAGAGGGCGGAGCCTGTCGTCTCAGCTGATGACTGGAGCAGAACTGGAGGAAAGCAGTACCACCGATGGCTTCCAACATCCTCGAATCAGGTCTGGATCAGATGCAAAGATCTCTTAGCATTATATGTGCATGCAGGAAATGTTATTTTCCTCTGAGTTATATTCATAATTATTGACTAATTTATATTTTTTAGGGTCATATAAGTGACATTGGACCAGATTTGTTGTATTTAACTGCCTCTGAAAGTCATCTAAACCAAAATATCTCCTAAGTGAAAGAGCTCCCCGTAAGCAAAATCACTTAAAATGGGGGTTTGTGGCTTACTAAGAGTGCACTTAGGTTTCCAGAACATGAAACAGGAACAGGAAAACATTGAAAAACTTCGCACTAAGCATTTGTACCTTGTGGTTGTAGGTACCTGTGGATCCGTATGCAGCAGGTGAAGGAGCAGATAGCTGAGCTTTCCAGGAAGCAGGCCTGTCGCCCCCATGAACCTCAGTATGGCAGACTTTTCCAGGAGCTCCAGCACTACCTCTGCAGCATTGGCCAGGCGTCGGCAGTGGAAGATCTGCTCTCCCATCTGCTCAAGGCCCTGCAGGGCTCCACCTCCAAGTCCAGGTCAGCGATACAGGCTCTGCTGAAGGAGGAGGCTGTGTGGCAGAACTCCCAGCAGCGCTTCTGTCAGAGGCTGCTGGAGGACTACCCCCTGTACCCTGATGTGGTCGGGCCAGTGCGGACCGGCATCCTCCAACTTCGGTACGGCATGAGGCTGGTTGCCTCCCAGGTGGCCGCCTCTCTCACGCCTGTCCCAGGTCTTCCCACGCTGGTGTCCTGCCTCCTCTCCTTCCCCTCCCTCTCCCCAAGTCTGCAGTCCCACCTGGCCCAGGCTGACTATCTCTGCTCCAGAGCTTGCATGGACATTCTCCGCAGCCTTTTGAAGCTGCTACCCCAGCAGGACATTGAGCACGTGGTCCCTCAGTCGTCCACTTTGCTCCTCAACGCTCTGCTCCATGTGCAGTGCCACACCCTTTTCAATGGAGAGTTCAGTAATGAGGCACGTTGCCTCCTCAGACACATCTGCCAGGTCAGAACTGCTGAATTCTGAGTAAAACACGTCACTGGTGTACTACTGTCAACCCTTCATGTGCCTGTAGCTACAGCAAAGAACTATGATTTCTGTTGAGTTGAATTTGTGCCTGTGTTATTCTGCTGACTGTATCACAATGTCCTTCAGGCGCTGGTAAACGAGTGGGATGAGCAGGAGAGAAAGCGGAGAGAGCGAGAGCAGCTGGAGGCAAGTTTGTACCGTAGCCGCAGTCGACAGCACGGCTCGGGACTGACGGAGGACGAGCAGGAGGAGAGCGACTTCAGGCGGCAGTTCCCCCAGTTCAACACGGTATTGAAATACAGCTGTAGAATAAGACCACACTGTTCCCATAGTAAAAATGTCATTTAAAATAGCATTGGTCAAAATTTCAATGCTGGAGTGAACTCTTTCCCCATTAGTGTGTCTTTTTAAAGACAAAAAAAAAAGAAAAAAAAAAAATGTTAACCACCTCCATAATGTTTGACCATTTTCACCTGTGGTCGCCAAAATATTTTGTTTCAATGTATCAAAGTTTGTTTTAGCATTACTTGAATGTTAATCATATTTATCAAATAAAACAACAGCAAGCAGGAAAATCATTTAAAAAATCATCAATCATTCACATTTTTACTTTTACTGCTGGCAGAAAAATACTTAGTTTTTCTCTCGGGAGCATAAGTTGCCACAGCATGTCAATCTGACGGTCTAGCTTCTCCAGTTTAGCATTTCACTTTCTGACAGCGTCAGACTCACAATGGATTGTTTAAAGACGAAATTAAAAAAAAAAAAAAATCACTGCAGCAGAACCACAGCAATCATCTTTTTGCCACACACTGGCCAAAACTACGTTACCGACAATGCAACTTCAGTATCAACAATGTGGATGGAGACTCAGGTGTGTCACTATTGAGTAATGTAGCCAAAGCTGCTGGCATCAAACAGAAATGAGCAGCAGTGAAGGTAACCTCACCTCTTTCTAACTCCACCCTCCCAGATTGGTTTTGTCAAACCAATGCTTTCATCACTTAAAGCAATTTAAAGTTATTTGTGTCAAAGGGTTTTATAGCTACCCTTGAGCTGATTGTAGATGTTCACTCTCCACCCAGGATTTTGCAGACATCATGTCTCAGCCGAGCCTTGAGGGCCCGGCAGATGCAGGGCTGGCGGAAGAGCAAGCCCAGGACGAGTCCAGCGAGAGCGGCTTTCTGTCGGCCGCCGCCATGAACACGGTGGTCCGGGTTCATCAGCGCCTCTGTTTGGCGCATGCTCAGTCACTGTGGTACAAGAGCGCGGCCCCGGCAAATCACAGCGCAGAACACGTCAAAGCCCTGGTCTCCTCCTACCAGATTGTTGCTCCCGTGATGTCACACTTCTATCATCTGATTGGTGCGTCATTGTTCACACTCATATTCATCAAAAAAAAAATGTTCATCAGAAATGACTCCTCCTCATGGATTGATGAACATGGATTGTTTCACATTCTTTTTTTTCCCCCACAGATGCAGAACTGGACCAGCAGTTTACAGGCAGTGGACTGCTGCTGTCAGCCGTCCTCCAGAACACAGTGCAGGGCACTGGGGGCCCTGATGTCCTGGCTGTCACCTCAGAGGGACCTTATGACTTCTACCAGCAGCCCAACATGAGCGAGGCCCGCCTCTGTCTTCCTGTCCTGGAGCAGATGAGTGCAGCCGTAAAGCAGAGACTGGAGGACTGGCCAGACCACCCAGCCCTCGTACAGGTCAGTCACATCTTTGCATGTACAATTCTACGATTCATGTGAGCGCTTAAAACGCAAAGTTTTAAGGATTCCAGGATCAAATCTTTGAGGTTTCCATACGTAATTTTGGCAGCAGGCACTTACATTTTAAAACCATACTTACTTTAGCAAACCTTAGCCTTTGACACCTGTCATAAATGCTATCACATTGTATATATCTTTGATATTCCAAACTGTGGAAGGCCACCACTCCTCTGTGCTAGTGTTAGAGTCACAGGATTTTTCCTTCCATGTGTAGAAATCCTTAAATGTATCAGTGGTAGCTTAAAACAGGTTTCCATCTGATTATCTCATCTATAAATATGCACAGCCTTTGCAGTATTTAATTGGATGTTTCTCAAATGATTTGACCAAAAACCTGCAGTATGATAAAAAAAAAAAAACAATAGGTTGTGTGCGATGGGTCTTTGTCTGCCTGCACTCTTTTTCAGTTAATGGATGATATCGTTTCCAGTTTTCTGGTACAACTTCATCCATGATGGCAAGTCGTCCTGGTCCCGAGGTTGCAAAGCAGAGGCCCAAACTATGATGCTATCGCCACCATGTTTCACAGATTAGGAATTTGGATTGCAGTGGTCTGGGTTGCATGATGTAAAATATGCTGTACCTGTGTGTTGATTTCCAGCTGACTGTGGTGATAGAGCGGATCATGGCTTTCAGTCTGTCCAGTCCACTGGCCAAGTTCCTCAATGGCCTGGAGATACTTCTCAGTAAAGCACAGGTGAGCTCTGTTAGCGAGACGTTCACAGTGGTGTCTTTCACTCTTGCAAATCTTATATCAGCAACAATTTTGAAAACTGTCATTTTGTGATGGGGAGGAGCGCACCTATATCGAGCCTCATTCAAGACTAAGACCAAAGAATTAAATTAAAAATGTGTACCATATCTGGTAAAATTACAAGGTAAACTTGCATATGTTGGGGAGATATATATGTTGTTGGAGCTTGTTGCTATCTAAATATATAGCTCTCCACAGGGTATTAAACCATACGACGTCTATTCTTTTCACATAGACTCAAAATAAAAAATAACTGGATATGCTACAAGCTCTTAACACCATTAGACAGTGTTTCCTCTCCATTTATTTGATTTATGCATAAACAAAAGTAGATTTGCTTTCAATGCTGAGAAGAGAACGAGTAAGTCAACTGTGGCCTCGTGACAGGCTGGTGTATTACAAAACTAGCTGACACCTATTTTTAGGTCACGAGCCTTGCTATAGCAAGTCTGCGAGGGTGCAGCTCAACTAAATGTCAGCAACAGCATGTTAACAATAGTTTTAACTAGGTTCGCTATCTTGTCATGCTAATATCAGCTGATTAATACTAAACAAAATTTTATCAAAGGATATTTCCATTGCTAGCGTCAATAAACATGCCAACAGAGCAGTGGTCATAGCTTCATAAACTTAAGTTTTGGTTTATGGTGTTGATCTATTTGTCTCATTATTGTCACCTCCTTCCTGCACTGTTCTCATCAGGACTGGGAGAACAATGCCTGCCGCTCAGTCTCACTGCAGAAGTCACTGGAACCAGTAACTCAGCTCATTATCCAGTGGCGCAAACTGGAGCTCAGGTAAGTCTTATTTTAAATGTTTTGAATACTTAAAAGTATAATTCATTAGGGTTCTCATCAGAGTTGTTTTTTAGCAATAGAACTTCAACATATTTGCATTCAGTAGCAACCGTTTTCTTTAGCAACGACACTGTCTGTTACTGGTGAAGTCTGCTCTTTCGCATGCGGAATTAAAATTGAGAAATAGTATGTTCTACAAGCTATATCAGCTGAGGCGAAATGTTAACACCCAGGGTTTGTATTTTTTGCTGATAGTAACGATGTTCAAAGAAATGCAGGAGAAACAGTTCATGGCGTTTTATGAAATTCTCTTCCTGGCTTCAGTATGAATCTGTGGGCAGTAGGTTGTTATCTTAATGGATTTCTTAATCGGCTGCATACAAATAATACTGTTGTGGTACTGCAAATACACAACAGTAATTTTTTAGTAAACAGCTTCTTGCTAATTTACTCTTTTTTTCTGAATGTAATTCGGTGATTTGTTAATTTGGATAAGACGGTTAGCAATAATAATCACATAGGTTTTCAAAACCAAATCAAAATTTTTTTGAAAATTAGCAAAATGAAGAAGAGCAAAATGGGAAACCTCCAACAAAAGTATATCTATAATTGTACAATAGTTGATATTTTTGAGGATTACATCTGTGATGCAGGATCAGATTTCAAAAAGAGGTTGAAACCGCTGATATAGATGCAGGGAATGTTGTGCAATAATTTATCTCTGTAAACAGAGATGGGGGCATCAATGAATCCGTCTTGCTTGTGTGAAATTTGAATCCTTTATGGGAAAGATGGACTCTGCTATGAACAATGAGATAAGATATAGAGTGAGGTGTTTCCAGAAAAGTACAGGTCCTAAATAGTATAAAGAATGTTTGGTGTAATGAACATCTCAAGGATGAATAATTTGCAGAGATGGCAAACAACATGACGCACTCAGCACCTCAGGGCAATATTTTATTGCGTTGAAAACAGATTATAAAGACTCAGTTTCTGGAGCAAATAATATCCATGTTTTCGCCAAGCATGTTAAGATGGAAAACAGTAGAAAACCCACGACAGATACTGTGGTATACTGGCATTAGCTGTGTACTTTCTGCTTGGTTTTCAGTATAATACATTTTTAAACAACTAAATCATTCCAGCATATAAGCTGCCTCATGCTTTGTTTATATTGTAAATGCACATATTGTGTCCTTCTATCCCTCTCCTCATGGTAGTTGTTGGTCAAGCAGTCTGGACAACGCAGTGAAGCGGCACACGGAGAAATCAACCAAACACTGGTTCTCTATTTACCAGCTGATAGAGAAATATTTGGAGGAACAGAGGAGGGATGCTGATGCAGGTACGCACACACTGGTAAAATGTACTAAAGGTGAATGACAATCGGGTCATGTGGGCCTTTTTGTGGATCTGCGTTTGACTCTTGGCTGCGTTCACTTAGTCACTGCAAGAACATAGAAGACTCACTGCGGATCAACTTTTGGTACATTCCAAATATTATTTGGATGCTACGCTGCTACCTAATTATGTGCTGGATATTCGTTTGATATTAAATGTGTTGTTGTCAAAATCCGCTTCCTTCTTCTGGCTGGCTATTTATTCACTTCTTAGTATGACAGCAAACTGTATTGTTTTCTACTTTTTCTACTTTAAAATGTTATATTCGGCTTTTTTAAGCTTGTAACACTAGAAAACAACTCTGCAATGTTGTCTCCTTCAGGTGAGGAGATGGAGGGCCTCTCCCTGCCCTCACTGTCCTCCACCCTCCAGGCCTTCATGGAGGGCTCCACCCTGGGCGAGTTCCACACCCGCCTGGCCATGCTGCTCAGCTTCCACTGCCACCTCCTGCTGCTCCCCAACCAGCCCAGACAAGGTCAGCCATCACTGCTCGGCCTTTTGTGGCTTACACGACTTACATGCCACGTGTACAGTGGTGCATTCTTACTCTCTCTGACATTGAACAGTCTCCTGCCTACTTCTGCTCTGAATGCAGATGTAATTAATGCAGTACAGCTTGAACAGTATAATTACTTAGGATTTTAGTTGGAGTGGATATTTTTTGACAAAGATGAGATTGAAGGTCCTCCTCAAAAACTGAAAATGTAATTTGACTGTGTATTTGGATTATTTTACCTAAACACATAAAAAGATCCCTACTGAGCAAAATTGCTTTGCTTTTTTGAGAGTTTCTTGCAAAGAAACAAGGTGGTTATTCCCAAAATGTCAAACAAGAGGCTTGAAAATGCTCAGACCACTAGGTTATGTCCACCTCTTACATAGTTTTATGAGTTTGATTAAATCGCTATCTCATCAGAGAAGTTGTTTGATAATAGTTTTCACCTGTGACAGATAGTTTCAGGTCAAAGTAAGATAACATTGTGGTCCAGGAGATGTTTTTTTTGGTTAAGAGAGACTGCATCATTGATGGAGAACCGTGCCATATTAACGCTTGCGTCATTTCACAGGATCGTTGTCCAGTCTCCTGTGGAACTTGCACAAATACTACAGTCAGTTTTCTGACTCCATCCAGACCAAAATCGACCAACTCCGACAGCCCATTGAGAAGGAGCTGAAGGTGCATATTAATGCTTAATGACATTGTTTAGAACTGCATTGAAAATGGGTCAGATTCATCATTTCCGCTGCAATGTTACTTGTTGCCTCAGGACTTTGTCAAGATCTCCAAGTGGAACGATGTCAGCTTCTGGTCCATTAAACAGTCAGTGGAGAAGACGCACCGGTAAGACGGCATCAGGATTTGAGTCAGGTTTCAGCTTCTCGCTCCAATTGTCCCACATATGACCGATGAGTCTCTTCTAATTCCCGTCTGCTCATTTATTTTCCTCCCAGGACTCTCTTCAAGTTTATCCGTAAGTTTGAGGAAGCTCTGAATGGCCCAAGTGTGCCTGCTCTGGTGGAACAGGGAAGCAGTGCCAGCTTGGACAGCGTGGATGCCAACCCAGAGGAGACCCCCATTCATCGGGTTCACCAGGCACTGAGGAGCAACCTGCCTGGAAAGGGCAGAGATCTGCAGGTACAAGTCTTGCACTAATATTTAAAGAATTATCTCTTTTCCTGTATTTAACCTCCTTTATATTTTAGAACATTTTTAATCTTTCATTGCCCTGTGCTCTACCCTAAGAAATAGTGAGTGAATGTTTTTGGTATTGGTATTTTAGGCAGAGGCTCCACAGGAAGGAGTTGAGGCTACATCTCTACAGGGACGTCTGCCTGCTCTGGTCAGAAAGATGAAGAAAAAGTGTGTCCAGCTGCTGAAGAAGCATCCGGTGCCTGAGCTGGCTGAAGACCTGGACTACTTCACTGGTGAGAAAAACCCATTTCTCACAGTTCAGCAAGCGGACTGTCATGATATTTACAGAGTGAGACGTCTCAATCCGATCCCAGAAATGGAGATTGCAAATTCTCATAGTTTTTATGATTTCTGTGATGAAGCAAATTGAAATTAGACAGCATTATTCTATTTACCCTGAGGTGGTATTCATGGAGTGATACATATGATGCTCTTTGTTCAGGACCGTGAGTAAAATCCCGCCTGCATAAATGCATTGCACTTCCTTCTCTTGTCAGGTGAGGTCATCAGCAACCTGCGGGACCTGCAGAGCCTCACCGTCGACACGTCGGCAGAGAAAGAGAAGCAGAAAGCCGAGGTGAAGCACATCCTGCAGCAGAAGCAGAGAGCTCTGTCTGACCTCTTCAAGATGCTCACAGAAATAGGTGAGTTTCCGTCGCTGATTCACAGGCGCCACCTTGCGATCTCAAAGAAACGGTCCTCCAGCAACTATATTTATGCCGATTGTTCCGTTAAGGTCTGTCGTACCGCAAAGGCCTCACGTGGAACAGGACAGCTGACCCAGAGAAAACCATCTGTATGGAGCCGCTGGAGATGGGCACCGCTCTGTCTGCTGTCAGGAACCCCGAGCAGAGCGAGAGCATGTAAGCACAACATGTCATTTATTTTCATTTGATTAAAAAAGGCACCTAAAAGTACAGCTTAAATGACACTGCTATTTGGAGCTTTTTTTCACACGTTCCCTGAATTTCAGCTCCTAATTTTTTTAAAGTTTTCTACATCCAGAAACCACTGGAGCAAACATCCTGAAATCTGGAGAACTAATCCTCAAATTTCACTTTTTTTTTAAAGCCTTTACCTGTAGCTCAGATGGTTGTAACCAAACCTGCTGCATGTCTTTGTCCGCCAGGTTCAGGCTTTGCTAAACAGTATCAAGGTATTCTGACATTAGAGGCTGGAATTACAAAAAGTTTGTGTGTCAAAATCAGCTGTATGCATTTCAATTAAATTCAGCTGCATCATCCAGGATCATGACTCAATCAATGCATAAAACTTGGTAATGATTGACATAGTGGACATGTCTTATTGAAACAAATTTACATTTTTAGTTTTTAGGGTTTTTTATTTAGTTTTTATTCTCCAAATGTCCCCAAAAAACTGAATAAATCAACCCTATGTCCTACAGAGATGTGTTAAGGTTTTGACTGGCAGCCACCCAACGGTCAATTAGGAAGTCCTTCACTCCTTTTTTTTAAAACATGCGGAATCAACAACCATCTTTATCTCAGCAAGTTGTCATAAAAATGAAACCAAAACTGATGCAGACATTTTCTCAGTGGTCGATATGAGTTTCCTATGTGTTCATCTTGGTCCATAGTGATATTTATTACCTGCCAGCTCATGTCACATTTTCAAATGCTCATTTAAGTCAATTCACAGTTCACCTTTTTATACCGCAAGACTCGTTATTTTTGTCCTCCTTATTGATTTTGGCACTGAAAGCAATTTCCTCTGCACTTTTGATGTTGCAGGTTGTTTGCTGAGTTATTGACAGCATGGGATGGATGTCAGAAGTACTTCTACCGCTCATGGGCGAGGAGAACAGCCCTGCAGACCGCTCTGCAGCAGGCTGCCAAGGTGAGAAACAAACACTCTCTGCTGCTACGTCTGTCTTGTGGAACATATTATAACACCTGCTCTATCTTGAAAGGGAGAATTTACTGATTTTCAACCAGATTGGTATCACGACAGTGTGGGTAGTACATGCAAATCTCTGTTTTTTGGGGTATTTTTTTGTTATCATGCAGCACTAGTTAAAAAAAAAAAAAAAAGTAGTTAATTTCACCATTCTGCCGCATATGTGAATTCGTTTTTTTTATTTCAGGATCATCTTCCCAATGGTGAAATTTCTCTTTGAGCAGCACAAATTAGGCCCAGAGGTTATGGCGAAACACATGTTACCATCTGCAATTCCTGCAGAGTATTGGGTTTTTTTTCCCCCTTAGTCTCTAAAAGTGTGTATGTGTGTGTTTGTGTGTTTGTAGGAACTGGGTCTGGGGAACATCGAGCGCTGTCGAGGGTTCTCCTCTCACCTGTTCAAGGTGCTCCTCCGACAGAGGCAACGACTGGCCAAGCTGACGGAGCAGTGGGTCCGACTCAGGTCAGTGTGTGGAAGCTGTCCGGGGAGAGAACCTGTTAGCTGTGTGAGGTGATGTCACGCTGTCACTGTAACGCATCATGATCCCGGACAGACACGCAGGAAGACCCAAAGCAGCTGTTCTCCAACTATAAACGCTCAAATGACACATTAAAAATAGGCCCTTTTTTTTTTGCCACAATTGCCACCGGCGAGCTCTGCGCTGCACGCCATCGGGATCAAGGCCACACTCGGCGTGGAGCGCCATCCTCTCTCCAAGGCGCAATGTTAAATGTTTGAATTGTTTTGAACCATGTTTTCGGGTCGGCCGTCCCATTCTTGTAAACACAACATCACGGGAAAACCTCAGATTACTTCAGATTTGGCGCAAAGAATGGTGGTGGTGGTGTTATTTGGTGGCCAGATGTCAAGGTCATTGTGACATCACAAAACAAGTAAGTTATATGCTGATTATTCAATTAGCTGATGATTTATGCATCTAAAATATAAACATCTAATAGGATAACATGATGACGTTTTTTTCACTCTAAGCACATTTAATACAGTGAGTTTACAATGTGAAGTCCTCGCAATATATTTTATGGGCAGATATGGATGTAAGCTACACGTTTTTTAGTTTTCTCTCATCCTCTGGACCAGAAGTCTCCATCTGTGTCAAACTTACACACACTAAATTTCAATCACTGTCATCTGAAGGTTTGCACATCATTCATAGCCTGGGTGTTCAAATTTCTGCTGATAAATATTTGCAAATATATGCTTTTTTTCAACACATTTTTTTAAATGAATACAACAACAATTTAAGTTTGATGGTGATGACTACTATTTAATTATCTGCAGCAGTTTCGCCTTAAGTCTCAAAAGAAGCTACATTTTTCTTCAATATTTTTTTTAATGCACTTTAATGCAACTAGACTTTATCAAGATGACAATCTGTGTAACATGTATTTTTTTGGAAATGGATGACATGCCAAAAATGCGTCTGGTTGGATGTGAACCAAGATGCTGTTTCGTGTCTCAGATCTCAAGGGCGTAAAACAGACTCCTGAAACTTTACACATTGAACATTATTTTTCTAAACACAGCTCTTAACAGGTCAAGCAATGAATATGCGCTTTTGGACTCACAGTAGCTGTGTTTCCATTAACCATAGATTTGCGCAAAACCTAAATATCGCATTAGAAAACTGGTAATGGAAACACCTAAATTTCGAAAAACCTCTCAAATATTGCTAAAAAGTTTTTACGCTCTCATGAGGTGGTTTTTCAGACGTGTCAATATAGAATTATATCGCAAAAGTTTGATGGAAACACTATTCTCGCAATTCTACGTCACCGGACGTGACGTAGCGGGTCACGTGACCAGTTCATTTCAAGCAAAGGTGGACGGAGGAGGAGACGGAGTTATTTCTACAAATAGCATCACAGAGTTCATTCAAGCACCCGCAAATCGCAATTGTACTTTGTCGAAATTTGATAAGTATCGCTTTTATTTTGCGAAAAAATGTAATGGAAACGCAGCCACTGGCTGTTGGACATTTTTAAACATCCCCGTCTGTCTTTGTCTCACGGCCGCGTACAGGAAGCTAACAAGCAGCGTTCAGGATGTCAGGACGCACCTCCAAAGCCACAGCGACGACGCGGGCTGCACGTTGCCGCCCCAGGACTCTCTCCGAGACTGGGTCAGCAGAGGGCGGGCCCTGGCTGTTCAGTGCTACACCCTCCTACAGCAGCTGGCCTGGCTGCTGCAGTGCTGCCCCGAAGACCCCCAGCAGAAGGAGGAGACGAGCAGCTGCGGGCAGCACACCCTCAGGTGCCCGTCTCCGCTGGCGGCGCAGCGTCAGCCCCCCGGCTGCCTGATGCGGAGGGGAGACCCCGCCTGGTCCCAGCTGAACCAGCAAGTGGGCGCAATGATGAAGCAGACCCAGAACCTGAAGGCAGATCTGGACAATGCGGCGCAACAGGACTCAGAGGCAACGATTCACACATGGTATAACATATCCTTGAGCTTCTTTACGGTGCTAGAAAAAAATAAAACACTAATAGCCCTAATAACACTTATGTCAACATATTTTTTTCCACAGGAACTATTTCGTAACATGCTGTTCAGCCTTCGATCAGCTGGCGTCAGTGGCGGCTCGGATGCCCGGCATCGAGCAGCTCTTCACCCCGGTCGTGTGTGTGGGCAGCTCAGACAGCCGGCCAGCTATCACCCAAAGCCTGCAGTACGTCAGAGGACAGGTGGAGGCCAGCATCACCGAATTCACCACCTGGAAGACCCAGCTGCTCTCGCTGGGACACCAGCGCTCAGGTGAACCAAGCAGTCTCCCTAAAATTCCTCCAAATGTCACAGGCATGCAGACAAACCAAGTCTACTGACCAATATAGCAATGTAACTTTTGCTGCTGTCTGTTCCAGATGAGGATTCTGCCTTCTGCGCCGAGTTCTCTGCTGACCTGGAGGCAAACATCAACGCGGTGCTGTGTGCCGTCCAGACACTCGTGAAAAGAAGGGAGAGCGACCAGCAAAGAGAACATGAAGGAGATGTCAAGAAAGGTGACAGTGATGCAGTAGAGACAAGTGTCAAGTTCTGTCTAACCCATATCTCTCTATGTTAACTGGTGATGGTGGATTACCAGTTTTCCTCTGACCCACTGAGATCCTTTTTTAGGCCTCAAGATCTCGGCTCATGGGTGGATTTCTGCATTCAGTGTTGGTTTTCTATGAGAAAAAAACATTACATTCAGAGTGATTTGCGAAATGATGGAAACCGACAGCCAGTCAAAATCCATCTGCGGTCTACCACGTTGTAAATGCTTACATAGAACAGTATTTGTAAATTACAAGTTTTAAATTGTGAGTTTGACAGTCTTTGATACTCATGGAGTCTCGGAAGTCCTTAATGAGGTCCTCTTATGATTACCGGGAGGCCATCGAATAGATGTTGAAAGCGCAGACAGAAACTGATAATTGTCGTCTAAACTGACCAGGTTCGAAGAGTGCTGATGAGGAGGAGGCTGGGGACGAAGAGACTGTGGAAGACCTGCTGAAGCCCGGACACCTGACTCGTCTCCTGGAGGAGGAGCTGGCAGCTGAGGTGGACGCTCTGTGCGTAGGCAACGTGAACGGCGGGCTGGAGAGGCTGCTGAGCCGCCTCAGGACACAAAGAGACTCCTGTCAGCCACAGCAGCTCCAGGTACGCAGGACAGCTGGACACGTGACAACTGCTTCCTGTTCTAGACATTTTTGTTGAGGCTGGTGTGTGTGTGTGTGTGTGCTCATGCGCG
>CAAKHG010014321.1:0-38828 GCA_901007715.1 Dactylopterus volitans
TTAAATAAAAAGAATAAATAAATAAAACTATTGAAATGCCATTTAACTTGTGTTTCAATGCTTCACTTTAGCTCGACATTTCTCTTCAATCAGTTAAAAAAAATGAAACCCTGAAACACACTTATGATTTGAATGTAAATTTCATATTGCGCTGAATATGATTTTATGCATATTTCTGAATGAAGTTTCTTTGAAAACCTTATGACCTTTTAAAAATAATTCCAGAGTTTGAAAAGTTTTTGTTTGATTGCCTTGCATTTATAACCATTTGCCACACAAAGTATATCCGGGGGTAAATTGACTTAAAATGTCTAACACTCGATTGAGCAGTAAATCCAACGTATAACTGCAACACAGAGGTCTCCAGATTTTAATGGTCAGAAATGTATAGTCTCATCGACTCTTAACAGTTTTAACTTTCAGATGACTTGATTATGGTTTTATTGTCATTTTTAAAGTATGACTGCCAAATCCATTCCAATGGTATATGAAACTCAGTGTTCATTTGCTCAATGGGAAGGAAACACTGAATCCTTCTCTACTCACTGAACTGCGGAACCTCCTTGACATTAAGCTGAATTTCAAGTCATCCAACGTTGGAAGGAACAACATGGCCACAGCAGTTGAATGATATAGGTTTTTCAGTGGTTGATGCTATTACCTGGAGTGAAGGATGGCTGATGTATAATGCATATATCATTTTGTTGTTTTCATCTGTTAAAATACACTGATTTGAAGGTATTAGCTAAAGAGAACATCCATAAGTAATCAACAAACTAAATGAAAAAATGTTTATTACCATTCCCCAGCAAATTGCAGTGTTCCCTTGTATCTGAGAAAAAAAGTACAATTTGCAAAAAATTTTAAACTAACAGTGGATTCTCGGAAAGACTATGGATGTAACAGCACACAGAAGCCAGGGTTCGGCATGTACATCGGTATGGGGCTTATGGTTAGTTCCGGTTTGGGACAACAAGAAAACAAGCGATACAGAGTCCCAAATGCATAACTGTACTTTTTATCACCTATTTTAAACAGACAGCCATACAGGTTACAGTTTGTTCCATCTAGCATTGTTTGAAACTCCCTGTGATGGTTGTTACAGCCTATCGTATGTTCGACAGTAGGCAGTGAACAAAACACAATCTCAAATAAGTCATATCTTTAGAGGGCAGCAGGTCACAATCAGCTACAAAACTGAAAAGCATCTCTCATGTTATAAAAGTACAGGATAAAGAGATCAATAAAAATAACACTTGTGCATTAGTATGTCTTTAACCTGTCCCACATACGGTGGAATATATTTAAACATTCAGAGCTTAACATTCTCTCCCATAACTCAATGACGACTCGTGTATGTCTGTAAATAGAGGGACCACAGACCCACCAAAGTGTTAACAGGATGGGACATTGTAACGAGGCTTCAGCACTTCTAAAAGATACATGAAGCAGGATCCTCTATTACTACATATGGGTCCTCTGCTCCTGCATATGGGTCCCGTACTCCTGCATATGAGCACATAGCTGATGGAATGTAAATGCCAATAGCTTCGCTAATGTCTTTGACCCTGTCTGCGTCATGAAAACAGCGGAGAAAAGTTGCTGGACTCCTGTTTTTGTTGTTGTTGTTTTGTGCCTGTGACTGGCACATCTGTATGATGCCGTCTGATGCATTAACATTACCGCGTTTAGCGTTTTACCGCTGGCATACTGAACGACTGTCAAATGACGCCAACATGCTGTCAATGGCTGTTGTAGTCCACAGTGAAACTAAAAATTTCCCCACACATCTGGTTTCAAAGAAGCAGGCTGGTCTTCCAGCTCCTGTGTGTAATCTGCACTCGTCATAGTCACTCTTATGTTTTGTCGCATTTTCTTCTTCTTCTGTGTATGTTGTTTAAGGGCAGTTGGCAAACAGCTTTTAGGCCCATTACCACCACCTGGATCGGAGTGTTGGTACCGTCAAGTGTGTCTGACTCGACCCCCATTCAGGCGTATTCGTCGTGTGACTGTGTGTACCAAAACCATGACATCGATACCACGACAGGTCGGCACCAATACATATACTGCTACAACCCAAGGAAACGAAGATGAAAGATGACAATTACATCAAAATGCCAATAATCGGCGTGTCACTACTAAAGACTATAGCTCCTATTCCCTGCAGTTTAATTTAGGATTAACATATGACACTACCGGGATTAGCAGGCCAAAACACTGTAAACTCTATCTGATGAACTAATAGTTAAAACAAGTTTTAAACACACAAAAAAAAGGTCCAGTTGAGGCCAGTTAACAGATAAAATCTGTTCCTAGTGGTGAGACTTGCAGCAGTACTCTGAAAGTCCCAAGGAGCCGACTGAAGCTCGTGGGTATCCCTCTGAGCCCATGTGTTTCTGAGGTACACGACCCATGAGATACATTTAGGGTCATTACAGACAATCAGCCTTAATAGGTGGTGTGGGTCTCTCAGGTGAGAAGCTCATTCAATTGACGGTGTCCCAAGCTGGAGGACACCTGCTAATTAGTGATTCACTGCATAGACACACAAGGCAGACTCATGAAGGCAGAGATGCTTCATGTGTGAGGTGTGTTAGGCACTCACACGTGTCACATTTTAGCCACGATACCTGCAGTGATGTGTTCAGTAAGCCATTTTGAACATTTGAGGATGTTTAATAATAGTGGTAACACGTTTTAAGAAAAATGTCAAAGCACAACTAATCTGCGGAAACATAAAAGTGATCTGCATTATCAGCGTGTACGTTTTGGGATTTTCACACTTGAATAAAGTGAAATGAACTATACAAGGACCTGAAGGCATGCTTGTAAAAGTACATTAGCAAAACATGCCCTGAGAGTTGCTTCATATGTAGCTTGTTTCACGGTAAGTTGTGTATGGTAATAAGATTGGTAAGAACTTTGTATGGTCTTTTCAAATACCAGTGGTCAGAAGCATAACTTGGCAGTTGCAGTTGAGAAAACAAAGTGGACAAACATGCTGGAGAATGAGTGTGTCTCAGTGAGAGAAGGTGTAGCTTACCGAGGGAAACTCGAAATCCTTCCGGTTTACTTGGTTCAGGACATAATTGATCCGGCATTGGTTTGCTGGACAGGCTATCTGGCATGAGGGTGTGAGCACACTCATGGCGGCCACAATCGTCTGGATGGAGACAACATTGGAAGAAAACTTCACACAATGATCTTCACAAACACTCAGACTCTTACCAGGGACAGGCACCGAAACCCGGTATTAAACGGGCACCAGGGCTAAATTCTGAAATGATGAATTATCAACAAACTCTCAACATTATCGGTTTTGCTAATGGTGCTGGCGAGATTGCGGCATTCATCGCCGCTCGCAGTCCTGAAGGTACACACAGAAACAGACGCCGCTCCGAGTGGCCACAGCAGAGAGGCAGACGTTCAAGAGTCTGGTTGTGCTTCGCCAGAATTGATGCTGATGATGTTTCTTGCCGCAAGTGCAACACGTGTTTTGCATGTAAGTGCAGGACTATAAGCAACCTTTTGCCATCAAGGCAAATAATACAAACATGCTTAAGAGTAACAATAATTGCTTAAATGATTAGCTATGTGTTCATTCTGCCTGAAATGACAGAAGCATCATCAAAGGTCAGACATGTTGCCATTGTTGCCATCGTATTTTTTGATGTTGCTGTAAATCATAATTCAGCTTGTATTCAACTTTTGAATAATCTGTTGGCATATTTCGCACTTGTTTGTTCACAGCAGTGCCAATTCAGATTTCAACAATGTTTTTATGCAGTATGAGAAATCATAGTAGTTGCTCATTTTGCGCTGAGCACTGCTAAATCTGTGAAACTAGTAACACCATTAAAATCTTAATGATGCCCATCACCCAACTCTTACAGCACAACAGAGTTAAAAAACTTTTTTTATTCTTTTATTCGTTTCATCTTCGCAAAAATGACACATGCATTTTGAAAGAAGCGTAGCCTGAATTCTTTGTATCATTATTTTCAAAAGCATGATTACAATTATCAGTTTTTAAGCAATGATACTTTATTGCCCACCAATATCTGAACCAATCAATTACTTTAATGCTCTTTTTTTTTTTAAAAAAAAAAAAGATCAACACTCAAGTAAGAACAAATTACATTGTGGTAGTACAATTCCAGGCTTCTGACCATTTCCTGGGTTTTATTGCAAATTTACCTGGAAATGATCAAATGTCTGTCAGCGGTGTTACCATGGTAAGGCAGTACAAACTCTTCGAAATTTCACACTGCATCATTCAAAAAGGGTCAATAGATTCATTTCTTACCTCTATAGCTTCTTTGATGTTGTTTTTAATGTCATGAATTTTCTGTTTTTTCTCCCTGCGGGAGAACAAAAAAGAGAAAAAAAGTTAAAGAAGAGATAATTGCAAGAAAACAGCAAAATCACTTTGAGCCATGAAAGTTAGCAGAGATGACAGTCACAATGGTTACTATATGTGCAGATATATGTTTTTTTGCTCTCCACAAAAAGTATGACAGGGGAACTACACAAGCCAAAATAAAAGTTCATCTAAAATAATGCCAATAGGTTTTTCTTCAGCATATGCCCTCTACCACAAGCTTTAACTCCAGGATCTCCCTGTCAGCCTGGAGGTAGATTGTAGTTGAAAAAGTGGCGTCATGGCAGCTCAGACGCACAGATACTTCAAGCTTGGAGAGCAAGTGCAACCCTGGAATTTTGTGTACTTGCTGATGCAAACAGAACAGCAGAAGGAGTCTTGATTTTGGCAATGATATTTAATAGAGAGAAAACAGCACCACGGGTGTTTCATAGAGCATAATGCAGACTGTTACTGGACATTTTTGCAGGGTTTTTAAAACACAATCCAAAGAAAATATACACCAGAATGAAATTAAAAGAATACAGATAAGGTCCACATTTAGTTCGTTCATTGTTGTAATGCCAAACAGAATTTTAGCATCACAAAACAGCATGGAAGCAGTTTTCTATCTGTGGGCTTCGCTGATACCAGTGTAGGTGGTGAAGGTCTAACTTCACGCGGGCCTTCCAGAAACCAGAGCTCCTGGCGTAGCTGTCAAATTCTTTCAAATGTCCTGATAAAGCTTGATTATGACAGTCAAACTCGATACTGAAATTCTCCAAACATCCATAGAGCTGCTTGCACGGTGACTCGAGATTATCAAATAATCTGAGTGCTTCTGAACAATAGGAAACTACAGGGGCACGGCATGGCTGTGTGTGCTACATACGAGGGTGCGCTGGGCAGTTTATTTTGTCAACATTACAGCAACGCTGAGTGGCTGCTCAGTGTGTCAGGAACAATGAAATCAATCCTGGTGAGCTGAAGGATTTCAAGTTAATAGCATGGATTGCTCATGGGCAATGTCAGGGCTTCTGCAGGTTTTAAGTACTTTAAATTTCGGAAAGACCTCCTTAAGACCATTATGAATGCAATTTGAGATCTTTTTCACTGCCATGGCAAAAAAATACAAAGAATATGAAGGAAAATCTTGGACCTATTTGTAAAAGAAACAATTATGGGTGATAGAAGGCATTTGCTTGTGGATTTATTCTGACCCCCCCATGCTATTCTAATGCCTCCATACCCAAAATTTAATACAAATTTATACGGCAACATGAACTTCATAATTAAATTTGAATACCCGTCAAAATAACATTTGCCATTTTGAGACCAAAAATTGGAATTATTGTATTTAAGACTTTAGTACCGTTTAATGATGTTATAGCTGACAATGCTCCATGTTTGGCAGGGCACCACTGGCATAACTTTCTTATTTCTTTCACAGTTGCCTTTGTGTTAGTAAAGATTTTTGTCAGCTGTTATTGATCAACATAGAAAAAAATCTCTATTTATTTAGTTTAAATTCTGTTGACTAAAAAACGTCATATGTTATTAAAGAGTGGTGACACCCATCCAAACCTGCGAATTACATTCGCAACTCAGATTTTTTCAAGAGATTCGGATAGTTCAAGCTACTGTGCAGAAATTGAAATCACAGTTTTACAATAACAAACATCTCAGCAGGTATTAGATGCCGCATTATATTACTTTTTAAATGTGTTTACTTCCATCTCCGAGTGTGACTGGTCAAAGTGGTATGTTGTATGAAACCAAAAGTAAGAATGAAATGATGACACAGGACCCGAGATGATAATCCATCATCTATGATTGTTGTTTGAATTAAAATACATTTTAGCACTTGCTTGTGGGCAAGTCAACATTAAGCAGAACTCAGATGATTCTCTGGCCTTCCGATGTGAGGATGTGCTGATGTTTTCTGATTCATATTTTGTAAACTGGACATCCTGGGGATTATTGGTCAGGAAACAGCAAGGCATTTGAAGACATTTTCCACTATTTTCTGACCATTTAAAGACCAAATGATGAATCAATTAGTTGAAAAACATAATCAGCAGATTAATTAAATATGAAAATGCCAGCGATAGCGTGGCTTTTAAAAGTGATACTGAATAATAATACTGATTTGGGAAAAGAAGATGCTCCAAGCTATGTATTAGAAAATCAAAAATAATACAGGGCTTAGATTCTCTGATTTTGCTATCGGGATATTTATGAGGCAGTAAATAGCCTGACTCTTTTGATTAACTGATGGTCAGTAAAATGAAAATACAGAAGCCAACCATCATAATTTCATCAAAATTATAAGCTGGAATTGTTATCAAGCAATGGCTCCCCATTCCTTTATTTCACTTACGAGTGACAGCAGGCTGAACAAGAGAGGAAAGAGCAAATTCCTGACACCAAGACCTCCTCCGAAAAAAAAAAGAGCACGCATTTTGAAATAAACTGCCACAGCGATCCCTTCCCACCTCAGCTATACTGCCCTTCCCACTCTCCTCACGCCTTCCCTTTCTTTTCATCTGTTCCCTACATTTCCACGCTGCTCCCCATCACCTCCGCCTGCCTTCATCCTCCTGGACTACCGTCGGCTGGCTCTGCCGTGCGCCGCCAGGGAAGCCTGGCAAGGTGAAAGCCTCTGGTACAAGGAGCACAACGCACTGCAGAGATGAACGCGACAGGAGTCACAGCCGACCGTCTGGATCTGTGATCAGTATCCGTTCAGCATGACCCGAAAATAAGCACACGATGATGCTGCTACCCCCAAAACTCCTCTCTAAGAACCAGATGATTAAGAATAGAAAAATGTGACTTTTCTTTCCATTGCATCAACTTGGGAGGGAGTTTTAGGAAATTCACAAGATGGGTTGGTTTGAAATCACCGAGGGCATTTTCCATTAAACCTGAACACAGATAAAGCATTCCTCTTGTGTCAGGCAACTTTGAGTATTTACTCCAAAAAATGAAAAAGAAAAATTTATCTAAAACATTGTGCTTAATTTCCCTCATTTAACCATATTGCACGGTTTACTGAGAAAATAAAATGATCTGGGTATACTGTGCTTTGTTTTGTGAATTAAACAACTTCAAAATTGTACAGCTACAACTATTAATTATTTTTCATTGACAATTATTTTCTCGATCGATCAATTACGTTTCTTGGTTCTTAGTTTCAGCGTGTTTCCCAAAGCCCAAGATGACGTCCTCAATTGACTTGTCCTGTTCACGACCCAAAGGTAATCAGTTTAGTATCAGAGATGGAGGGGGGAAAAAATCTAGTTTAAGAAGCTGGAATAAAGTTTGACTTTGTTTCTTAAAACATTACTCAAACCGATTTATCAATAATTTAAATAGTTTGTCGTTATTTTAATTGTTGTGGCTCTAAAAAGCTACACAGTTTGGTTCAAAATGATACTGGTTTAGCAAATATTTAATTTGGGATGATAATTTGTAATTGTGGTACAATAAAAGTCTTTTGCAATTGTGCAATTTAAGTATGGAATTTTCTGGACTTTTACGAGCATTGATCCAGCTGTGTACATATATTGTTACATATATTTTAAAGAGAAGGATTTCGGTCAAGGTTTTTATATAGTATAATTGTACATATATGTGCTGTCGTGTAAAAGACAAAAACACTTTGAAATACTATTACTTTTACTATCTGAACTTACAGGTGCAGCATGTCATTCCTGTCAAATGCAGAATTTGATTTTTTAATTCAAGGCCTATTTAATTAAATCTAGCATCTCATTCAATTTTGTTTTTCCTATGTATCTGTATTTATGTCTTTAAAGGCTGCAAAAAACCCCACCTCTATTAAACATTCAATATACATAACATACAATTAACAATTTGTGGCTTTCAGTCCAGAACCCAACAATAGTGGGTTTGCTGTCCCAAAAAAATAAAGCAGAGGCCGAGATCATTGTAGTTGAGGAAAAACTAAGGCCTTTTTTGACTTGAGTATTTGATGACCAAAATAGTTGTTGATCATTAATATGTTGGTCGATGAATTAACAGATCTGTTACTTCAGCTCTGTGTCTGTGTCTTGACATCCATCTTTGTTAATTGTCATTCGAGAGTTTTGAAATGACCTCACATGGTGGAGCTAAAGTTTCTACATCCTTGAAAGTAAAGTTCTTGACAAACTTGTTCTTATATACAAGCTGAAGGACCTGACCAGCGGACGCCTCTCTTTGCATTCCATTTTGTAGTATGAAAGGTCATGTCTATCATATGTATCTTATTAATGCACCAACAGTCATCACATTATCAACAAGCATTCCTGTGTTTGACCCTGTCAGCATCCACCAGGTCTGATGAAGTTCCACTTCTCTCCAAATACGGGCATCAACAATAGTGTGCGTTTGTTTGGTGAATGAAGTGTTTGGCCATCGCGCGTGTGCACGATTAACAACAGAACTACAGAATACAATATACGGCGGGGAAAGGAACTTACTCTGCGTTGAAGCCATTAACGTGCAATATTCGCATCTGTTTGACTATTGTGCTCTTCCCAGATTCACCAGCCCCTGAAAGCAGACAGAGAAAAAAGGAAACAATTCAAATCATGTTCAGAGTCGTAAAAAAATATCGAACATGCAGTGGATGAGTTGAAATTCATGGATGTCAGATCCACGGAGGGCAAAATTTTAGACAGTTTGGGTGTGCTAGTGGAAGATGACGCCAGTTGAAAGAGCTATCTTGAAGACCACAACTTGATCCATACATAATTTGGAACTTCGGGGCTTTAGAGAGTGACATTTTTTGCATGTTCCTATCCATTTCTTTAAGGTGTGAGTAGGACAGGAAAGATCAGTCTAGATAGGATCAGATCAGAATACCTGCTCAGTGGGTTGTTCTGTTGTTGTTTTTTGTCTTAGAGACATCAATGGAAACAGTGACTAAGATCAAGGGAATGTCGTTTTTCATAATTCTGATGCAATAAATAATTTAGAAAGCGGGTTTTCAAAGTATGAGACTGTGGGCCTAGCTTAGCTGCTTACATTTTGCTCAGTTCCTGGATGTCTGGGATTATCATGATTATGAGATTAGATCCAATAGACACTCAACAAGTGAGTCTTGATAGTCTAACAATGGCTACAGAAAAAGTTATGTCCTGAGATATTAATTAGTGTCTTATTCCTGGAAAATAGGAAAGACAGCACAATGCCCAAAAAGTGTTACAACTACGAACCCATAGACCCCCTGAGGCAGCCCACCTCTCACTTTGAAAACCTCTGGAGGAGTACAATCACAGGGAAATGAGCAAAAATCCCAAATGTGTTATTAATCCTAGAGCAAACTAAAAGTAAAAGAAGAGGCCGTAACATCTGCTATCAACACTTGCGACGTGGTCTTCAAGCCAATTATTCAGGTTTAACTGCAAGTGTAGAAATCTCGGATCAGTTTCAGATTAGCGTGAAAGGGACAGTCGTTCAAGAGAAGCTAGTAATCCTAATAGTCACCCTAATTTGCTCTCTGTAGTCCAAGCGGTTTAGCGGGACAGTCGCACGGACTTAAAGGTTCATACTGTATCATGACATCAAGACCTAAGTGATAGAGCTACAAATAGCGTGAAACAAATAAAAAATATGGCAGCACTTGTATGGATTTGCTATGAACATCCATTTCTGGCCTAGGTGATGAGAGGATAATGCAAAGGTTTGATTTCGAAAAAAAAAAAAGGCTTAAATGGGAAGTCTGCGGGCCTAAAAAACTAGCTGGAGGACCCCATGGATCTTCCCTCTCTCTCATTCTCTCTCACTCACTCACACACACACAGACACACACATACACACACCAGATTACATTTTTTGCTGTGTGCCGTCACGTCTGTCTGTGTGGATTTAAGAAACACCCATGCAAATCACTTGTTGGTGGCCTCCCTGCCTCTGCATGATGCCTGTGTGTGTGTGTGTGTGTGCGCGTGTGTGTGGCCTCCACACTAAAAGGAGGTGGGTGTCCGTGCACCGACCCTCAACTGCTCTGTAGTCACAAGCAACAGGGACGCAGGAGATGAGGCCTGCTACCCAACCGTCCTGTGTGAAGGCAGAGGGAGCCTGGTGGTGTAGTGACATCATGTCATTGCATCATTTGTTGATGCTTCGCCGTTACCAGCTGAGGAAGCTGCCTATCTGAAACAATGACTAATACATTTGCATTAACAGCCAGAGGGGGTGCAAAAATACACCTGAATTGTTCTTACGTCTGCAACAGTTCGGCACAAAACTACAAATACACACACACACACACACACACACACACCCACACACAACACACGCACCAGATTTCACAAAACCTACCTAACAGTAGTAGCCGGTGAGTTGCCCGGTATATCTGTTTGTCTTTTTGGAGCTGCTTCTCTATCTTTTTGTTGGCTTCCCTTTGTGCCTTCTCCTCATTTCGTTGGTCTTCGGTCTTACTATTGCCGAGACAGCCCATCTTCTCAAAAACCCGGTGACAGGTTCGGGGGGCAAGGGGTAGGGCGGGGGGAAGGGGGGATGTTGGGGATGGCAGGGTGGTCGGTTGGGGTGGGGGTGACGGGGTGAGGGGGGCTGGGTGAGGGGGTGGAGGTGCGGGGTGGTGTCGGAAAGAAAATCAATCAATCCTAAAATCCTTGAGTAGCCCAGCAGAAGAACACCTGGCTCAAAATGGGTGACATTTATGTGGCCAGATGCACACGAGACAGATGTGAGCGTGTTATGCTACGACAGTGGGCTCCAGCCCGGCTTGGCACAGGATGGATGGATGGATGGACGGACGGATGGATGGACGTGGGTATTTGCTGGCGAGCCAATCACCAGATATCAGTCAGAGAAGAAGCTTGATTCCTGTGTTGTTGTTGTTGTTGGGTTTTTTTTCACTGTAAATCCGCAATGAAGTCATCCACATTGAAACGGGAGCAGATGTGAAATTCCCAGCTTTGCTGCGTGCAAAAAAAAAAACAAACCCAAAAAAACATGGAAGGTTGGAGGTCCTGTTTCCTTAAAAAAAAAAAGAGGCTTTACATTAAACGCTGACCCCCTTTTTTTTTTTAAATGATGCATGTACTACTTAAATCCTCTCAGCAAACGTCTCCTGTGGAGCCCATCTTCGGCAGATCCCCCTCTCCGCCTTTCAATTCATTTCGACTTGCAACCAGAAGCCCCGATCCTCTCGAGCAGCAGCTCCTCACCCCCCCACTCTCCCTCTCTCCTCTTAAATATATAGAGAAGGTTTATTATTTTTAAAGGTTTGTCAGCGACCACCGCCTAGCCAAGGCTCATAAGAGGGAGGCAGAGTGTATTAAAAAAAAAAAAAAAAATCCTCTCAAAATTACGACATGTGAATCATCAGGCTGCACCGGGGCTCCTTTTTCCTATCGCGGCCGTCTCCCGGATCCGTCACGTCACTCGCCGCTTGCTCGGGCTCGTCGTCGCCGGTGTCGACAGCCTCTATCGATAATATCCTCCTTTCGGGGCGATGTCAAGAATGAGATCCTCCCCGCGGTAACAGATGCTGGTGCTGCTTTTCCGACGGGTTCGAGCAGACCCCCCCCCCCCTCCCTCCCCTCCCACCCGCCCACCCCCCCTAAAAAAAAGGGCCCCTTCTCCGTCCTTTTCTCTCCGTAACGCCAATTTGTGTTTCTCCTCACATCGGAAAGCTTCTCCGGGAGCAGCGGCGGCGGCGGCTTTCTGGCAGCTGGATGTCCTTGAGTATAGCGCGATGTCCAGGTGACACTGGTGGGGCTCCTCCGTTATGCCGCCGCCGCGCCGCGCCGCGCCGCCCCCCTTCCCCCAGCCACCACCTCCCGGCTGGCGCAGGTTAAAGTCCGCTGTCAAGTCTCTCGGCTTTTCGCATTCTTTTTGAATCCGTATGGAAGCTTGTGGTTACATGTGCGTGATACATGGACGTACCGCGGGGTCTGCAATCACTGGTCCAACGGCGAGACAGTTATTTTGACCCGTCAAGAGGCCGCGTCTGCTCCGGCGAAGCTTTCGGGGGAAAGGAGGGTCGTTTCTTTGCAGTGTTACTATGAATTATTTTCGTCCCCCCTTTCTCTGAGAATCGTACATTGAGATAGATAGCGTTGAAGAGGTGGGGTGGGGCAAACGGCTCTCACGGAACCCTGGGAACGAAGAACCACGGTCAAGTTTTCCGGCAGGAGAAGCCGAATTTCCGGTTTTAGCTTTCACAATAAAGGCGATTTAAAAAAAAAACCATTCTTGCTTTTTCACGTTTTTTTTCATTGGAAAAAATACAATTACAATGATAAGACGGCGCACACATCGTGCCAAAGACTGAAAATAAACCCCGCTGAATTGGTTTATCTATGTTTCTGGAATTTAAAAAAAAATAACTGGTCAGTCTCTCAACAATCACAGGATTATTAAAGGGCTAAAATTGTTTTTCATTTTCTCTGATGTTTGCTTTGTACGAAGAAAGTCAGACAGACAGAAAGTTAGAAGAAAGAAAAACACCGTTGACATCCTTGCTAAGTCCGAGTTTAACTAGATTGCCTGTTACAAAGATTACTTAGTTTCATTTATGTATTTAGAATATAACGTTTTGCCTTAAAAATGCGTATTTAATCTGTATTTAATGCAGCTGATCAGTCGTGAATGTGCTAGTGTCCATAGTCTTAACTCTTCTTTGTTGAATATCAGTGAATAGTTTTATGAGAATGCAATGAAACATTGAAAAATACACATCACATTCGTAAAGTCCATTGTAACACCTTGTTTTGTCCAACAAAGAACCCGAAGTGTGTTAAATTTCTGATTGCCTAAGAAAAAATGGCACAACCACACAAGGAAGCTGGAACTAGAGAATGTTTAACAATTTTGCTTGAGAGCGAAAAAAAAAACCCAACACTTAAAAATATTTTGTAACAGCTGTAGCAATAGAGGGATGTAGATACTACCTGTTTTATCAGTCATGTGCTCGTCACTCAGAACATTTACAGTGTCAGATATATACACATTTCTGCTTCATGTTATTGTGAAGAAAAAAAATTAAAATCCATGCACGCTAGAGTGAAGTGGCAACTTCTCTGAGTCTTGTATGCGCCTTAACGCCCCTGAGAAAAATGAGGCGCTTTTAGTTTGAAGTCATGCCTACAACATTTTCGGTTTTCTCTCTACTGCCACTTGACTCATCTGGAATGAAGCAGGGTCGGATCACATGATTGTCCGGAGCGTCATGAAGCAGAGGTACAGAAGGGGAGAGGCGCCCTCTTTGAAGCAAAAATTATTGTCAACTTATCCATCCAAAATGCCTTAATCAGTAAGAGTGACAAGATATAAATGGAATAATAGAAATATGCATAAACAATAGTGCAGACTGTATGCATGCTACCGACACATGCCATCACATAACAGCATTAAATCATATTAACTGTAGGCTTCTACAACAACAAAAAACATAATACTAATACTAATTTTCATAATAATAATAATAATAATAATAATAATAATAATAATAATAATAGATGAAAGTGAGTTCAAAGGTGTGTCATCTTTAGCATCTTCAATTAGTGTGAAATGAACACAAACACTTGAAAAATTGTGCCACAACATTGCTGTAATAATGCAGAAGGCAAGACATCGATAACAAATGAGCCGATTGTATAAACTGCAGAGGAGAAATTAACAAAAATAAATAAATAAATAAATAAAAGAGCAGAGATACAAAGCAGAAATTGGTGAAAATCAAATCCCGCAACCTCCTTCGTCATCAGATCTCAACCCAGCTGAACATCTAGGAGACATTACCATCATCAAGACATCAGTGAATCAGGAAGTATCACTCCGAAGAATAGTGTTATTCCACCCACTGAGATGGGTTCATTGCAAAGGAGCATTGTCACTCAAGCACTAGGTCAAAATAAGGTTTACTATGTAAAACAGCCAAAAGGGATTTTAAAAGCCAGCGATGCAGGTTATTGCTCTCTGAGTCTGCCATTAAAAAGGGGAGAACTGGGAAAGTTTGGGATATACACACACATCTTGCCTTCAAGTTATCATGTTCATGTTTCCTCTTATGTATTAACAAAGGATTAAACAGATCTAAGCCAGAATACACAAAAAAAGGACAAGCTCCAAATATACAAATCAGGCACCCTTGGACACACAGACAGTATATGGAGCAGGCAGACAGACAGGCAGACAGACAGACTGGCACACACAAATATACACACAAACACGTCAGGGGAAAGAAGCTCAGGGCAAAACACATAAAGGTCATCAATGACAACTAAAGGCTACTGTGTCTCTCTAATAAACATGGCAGACAACTGAGGGAGAAATGATTTAAATCACAGACGCAAGGTGATGTAAAAATCCTCTCAAAGCAACACAAATGTAAATTTTGAGTCACCTTGACCTGCACCGATACCATACCTCTGTTGTACTTTGTCCACTGAAGCTTTTTGGCCAAAGGCCACAGTATGTGGTGGATTCCCAAACAATTTCAGTGATCTGTGAACATATGACCTTTGTGCAGTTGTCTTCTAACTATCAAGTTGTATGCTAGTGTAAACACATTGAACATAGTTGCACATAATGAGAATTTAATGACATGAGCCATTTCCGTCTGTAGTAACACCCTCAGTCAGAATTATACAGTATATCCGCATGCTACCCTTTACACTCAGTTACCTAGATATTACAGCAATGGTGGTGGGAACGTGGTATATGATAGATCGTGTCATTATGTTACGACTCACATGACACGACAGGGTCTGATAACCAGAGAACTGTTTTAAGGATGTATTCACCAAAAAATGTCTTTAGAAGTAATTGCTGCTCTTGCTCATACTGGCTGTGGGGAGCTGTTCATGGGCTTTCAGCGGGTTGGTTAGGTAAAAAAAAACAAAATCTTAGCATTCATCTTAGCATCACCTTACCCTCATCTTAGCTTTACATGATAATTTTTTGCAAAGAATTTTTGCAGTGTTTCCATCACTTACATTGAAAGAACATAAGAAAAAACATAAACAAAGAACAGTTGTGGACTCCTTTCAGATCCAGGCATTTTGTCCACCCACAGCCAAATATATATCTGACTCACCAGACCAATCTGGAAATAAGCAAATGCTATAAACTATCCTGGTTATCCAGTACCTGATTTAACTGGTCCAGTAATATCCTGTTATGTCCATACTCCTCCTTTAGATGGCAGCATATCTCACGCATAGTCTGTTACAACATACTGCACTGTACATCAACTTCATTGTTTTAGATAGTTAATTTCGTAACATCTGGGTCTTTTGAGGAAGAAAAATGCAAACTTTCAATATTCTGTATTTTTACATTGAAGCAGAAAATTGTATTAACATAAACAATATGAGGCCCAGAAAATTTCAGTTCTGACCATCAACTTATCGTGGTGGAGGGGTTTGAGTGTCTTAATGTCCCAGGAAGTACATTGTCGGGGCAGCAGCCCCTGGTGGGTCTTCCATGGCGAATTGGTCTTGGGCGAAGGGTCAGACAAAGAATGGTCCCTAAAGTCACATATGGGAAGAAAAACACCGGAGGACCAGTGTGCCCTGCCCACGGGGTTACCAGGGCCCCACGAGCCAGGCCTGGAGCCAGGCTTGGGGAAGAGGCCTGTCTGTGAATGTCTGGTGGCTGAGCCTTTGCCCACGGGGTCTGGTCAGGTCCAGCCCAAGGCAGAGACATGGGTTGGTCCGAGCAACTGCAGGAGTAACCATGTGGGTCTGGTGCAATGTGGATGGGATGCCCCCCCCCCCCAAAAAAAAACAACAACCCCACCCTCCACCGCGACCCAGACCCGGATAAGTAAAAGAAGAAACGAGGTGAGACAAGACGTTTAAATACGTCTCTGCAGTTTTGTTCATTTTCAACAACAGACTTGATGGCTGCCCGTGTGTGTGTGCAGTAATCATACAAATGTCAGTAAAAGGCTGCTGTCAGAGATGGCCTCTGTCTCCATTCGCTTGGTCCCATTTCTTTCCTGCTTGTGGTGCATCTCTTTTAGTAATACAAACCTGGAAATAATTTTCTGTTGTGCATCAAGTGCACCAAATGCTTCCCCCTCCTTTGACAATTTGGATGAGCCCTTTCATTTTTTTTTCCAATTATACTTCTGTATTCTTCATATGTAATGTGTGAAAGTCAGCATAAAACATAACGGACCTTCCTAACCTATTCAAGTAATACAAGTAATATACAAGTCTATCAGCTATTTTAAATATGGCAAACCCTTGATAAATTATTCAATTTATTATTCTGCAAAGAGCTAACATCATTGGCCCCTCAACTTGTTGGTGAGGGGTGACTCCCTGATGTCACGAATGACATCATCGGCAGTATAAAAGACCAGCTGGTGAAATGCAGCACATCAGAAGCCCCCCCACCAGCTCTGTGTACTGTGTTTCATTACAATCATCATGCGTGAAATTGTGCATCTGCAAATTGGACAATGTGGCAACCAGATCGGCTCAAAGGTAACAAATCGATAAACACTTGCGGTAATGCTAACATTAAAATGTGAAAAAGAGTAAACAACTTAGAGACTCTAGTATGTTTTGTTTATCTCTAAGACCCAAATTTATTTGAGAGAGAATGTGAAACTATTGATTAACACATCTGTTGAAATGATACTAATCGGCAATCAGTCAGATGATTCAGGTATTTATTTATTTAAAAAATCAAAAATAATATATATATATATATATATATATGTTTTGTCACGCTAACTGAGGTAAATGATGTAAAGGCTAAGACTTTTAAGCTTTATCTTACATTAAAGTAAACCTATTCAAATCTATAGGCATATATTTAATTCTTCTTTAGTTTATTACATCGCTTATTTTGACATAAAGTGTAGCATGCTACAAGTGAGCGTTGTGGGTGACGAAGGGTGTTCCATGTCAGGCATTCGCAGGACAGATAAGAGCCACAGCAAGACGGGCAGGGGTGGGACATTTTTATCATGGCTAACACGAAACAAGGCACAGGAACGACGAGATAATACTGCCAAGGCTAAAGCAACACACACTAATATTCGACAAGGCAGTGAATTGCAGTCTAGCCATCTATCTCCTATATCATTCTATTAAATGTTGATGTTACTGTAGGATGCACAGCGCGGGTTTTCAGTTTGCAGTAGCCGCAATATCATAATTCATCGATGTATCAATGCTTGTTTCAGTCTGAGTCTGTGACACATTCTATAATTTCTTTAAACAGATAATAAGAATTGGCTTAAAAGCTAGCTTGTTTCATGGACTGTGTGGTTATCACTGTGATGATGTTGTTCTTTATCTGAAATCCTAGTTTTGGGAAGTGATCAGTGAAGAACATGGGATCGATGCAATGGGCCTCTACGAAGGAGATAGCAACGTCCAGCTGGAGAGGGCCAACGTCTACTTCAATGAGGCACATGGTAATCCAGCTTGCTGTATTTGATGAGCTCATTTGTCCAGCAATTACTTGCTTAATTTTGTTTTTATTTCACTATTTTGTAAACTTTTGACACATACGATGTATTTAAGTTTTTCAGTGTACGCTCGGGATGCCCATTTATGATAAGCTCATGAAGAATAAATGTGTCTCCACATGCTGTCTCCAGGCGGTAAATATGTGCCAAGGGCCCTGCTGATTGACCTGGAGCCCGGCACCATGGACAGTATAAGGGGAAGCCGCATTGGAGCTCTTTTTAGACCGGACAACTTCATCCACGGTAAGACAAATAACAAAAATATCTATCATGCAAAAAGTAGAGTGGATATCTGACATTTATGTGGTTGCATACAGATGATTTTCAAGATTATGTAGAAAGGACACATGACTTGAAACTGTGCACTATATCTGGTGTTTTGAATACAGATGACTCCAGGTTGCCATGTGCATAACTCCTGCACCTCAGTTATCATCATGACCATCATGATACCGCTCGGTGAAAAACAAAAAACAAACAAACAAAAAAACCCAATAACAACCTTGTTTTCAGCTTTGTGGCAACATGTTTTACTTCATCTCAAGAAGGTGGAGAATTATCTCACCCTGAAGAACATGTAAAAAAAATTCCAACCAAAAGCAAAAATAGCCACAAGAATTTGCCCTGGCATAAGTGAAACTCTATTGATTGGTAAGACAAAATTGAAAATTTATCAACAACACTGAAGTAAGGAGTGTGCAGTGTGCCATGGCAGAGTATTTCTGCTTAATGTTGTTCTGTTCTAAGAATTCATTTAAATGTTTTGTGTGTAAATTGTCTACATGCACTTGTGTTTGAGGGATGATAAGCCATTCTGAATTTAATCATTTTATTACCTATAGTGTATTATAGGGCTGACCTACACACCTGAAAATGCATTACTATGCAGTGTTTTATTTCAGTTGATATAAAGCAATTTTTGAGCATTTTAAATATATTTGATTACAGAAAAGGCTGAATTTAATCACTACATGCATTAGTCAGACTTAAAAAACAACAACAACAAAAAAACTGTATCTGGACTATTGGTGAGCTGACCTGTCCTTTTACATCAGTAATTTCTACGTCATCAGCACTCATTATCTCATTCCACCCTGTTTCTGTCGTTGGGGTTTGTTCAGCCAAATCAACATAGCAAACCTGTTATGTGCTTTCATGGCAGTTTGGATTTAGTGCCATTAATTGACTTCTTACCACAATTTATGGGATGTCTTAAGGACACTTGTGTCTGTCTTCCCTCCACTCGTTATGCCAGTCATGTAATTACATTACACATTTTTATTTTTGGTGATACAGGGAACTCGGGAGCTGGGAATAACTGGGCTAAGGGCCACTACACTGAGGGGGCGGAGCTGGTTGAGCAGGTGATGGACAGGGTGAGGAACGAGAGCGAAACCTGTGACTGCCTGCAAGGCTTCCAGCTGGTTCACTCTCTCGGTGGAGGCACAGGCTCTGGCATGGGAACCCTCATCATCAACAAGATCCGAGAAGAGTACCCTGACCGCATCATGAACACCTTTAGCATCATGCCTTCCCCTAAAGTCTCTGACACAGTGGTGGAACCCTACAACGCCACCTTGTCAGTCCACCAGCTGCTGGAGAACACAGATGAGACCTTCTGCATCGACAACGAGGCCCTCTACGACATCTGTTTCCGCACACTGAAGCTGACAACGCCAACGTACGGCGACCTCAACCACTTGGTTTCCATGACCATGAGTGGGGTCACGACCTCCCTGAGATTCCCCGGGCAGCTCAACGCAGACCTGAGAAAGCTCGCTGTCAACATGGTGCCTTTCCCTCGCCTCCACTTCTTCATGCCAGGCTTCGCCCCCTTGACAGCACGTGGCAGCCAGCAGTATAGCTCCCTCAGTGTGCCCGAGCTCACCCAGCAAATGTTTGATGCCCGCAACATGATGACAGCTTGCGACCCCAGGCGAGGGCGCTACCTCACGGTTGCTGGTGTCTTCCGTGGTAAGATGTCCACCAAGGAAGTGGATGAACAGATGCTCGCAATCCAGCAGAGAAACAGCGACTACTTTGTGGACTGGATCCCCCACAATGTCAAGGTTGCCGTGTGTGACATCCCACCCCGAGGCCTCAAGATGGCATCCACCTTCATCGGCAATAACACGGCAATTCAGGAAATATTCAGCCGCGTGGGCGAGCAGTTCTCCCTGATGTTTAGACGTAAAGCCTTCCTCCACTGGTATACAGGGGAGGGCATGGATGAAATGGAGTTCACTGAGGCAGAGAGTAACCTCAATGACCTGGTGTCAGAGTACCAGCAGTACCAAGACGCCACTGCTGATCTAGAGTCAGAAGCAGACGACGACGACGAGAGGGAGGGACCGTCATCATCTACAGGAAGAGAGGATCGGTCTCAGGCGAGGGTTCAACTGGAAATGATGACAGAGTCGAGCCGAGAAACTGTAGAAGAGGAGCAGAAATGAGGCATGTAGATAAGTCTGGCACTTTGTTGTACAAATGAGGAAAGATTGCGAGATATTTTTTTTTTTAAGTTTGAAAAGAAGCTTTGTTCTGTTGTCATTCATGTGTATAAATCGTGCTGTGATGTTTTTACACAATAGTACTTCAGCTTTAAATGTTTTTCAACAGATTTTTGTTCATTTTGAAGAGGTGAAGACATCCAGTTATTTTTATTACGCTAAAAACATTTGAAAATCAGGATTTGTGTATATAAGCTATTTCGACTGTATCTAATGTACTGCCATTGAATTAAGATTGTGATGTTTTGTTATTTTTCTTGAGACCTTAATGTTGCCTTTCATGTACTGAAGCTGTGAGTATGATTAAACACAGGGAAAAAATCAAAGGGTGATGACTGCAGAGAGTAATTCCAACAAAACACCACCTCAGAATGCTTCTTTTCTTCCGGTCACTTTAAGTTGAACAGGACGAAAACTAACAGCCGCAGTGATGGATGACACCCTGACAGCACTCAAGAGTGATACCGTGCAAGGTTGTCACATGGTTTCCTCCCACTGTAGGAGTCTGGGAGCGAGAGATTACACGTAACTTGGCCTGAGTGTCTGCACTCTGTGATAAGGACAAACGATGTGGAAATGCTCCTGCAATATTGCAATAAAACTGTACAGACTAATTTATCAGTAGAGAGGAGATACTGCCGCATGTAAACCACAAGTGAATATGGGTTTTGGTGTCAAAAGAGATATTACTCCACGGAAGACAGTCTATGTTCAAGATGGAATTGCTCAGTATTTCATCTAGCACCATATAAAACCTCACATCTTGCATGTTACTTTCCTTTATCCGGACAGGCAGCATTAACAATACTGTGAATGAAAGGTGATGCTCAGCTCAGAAAAAGAATTTGTGTGGATAAGTAAAATAGCTTAAGGTCAGAGACCCCACCACTCACTTACCACAAGGCTTATCACTATCAGTTTGCCCAATCCGGGCTATTTTCAGTGCCCCAAACCTCTCGCCTTGAAGGGTAGCTGGATTCTCACATTATTCCAGGGACTGCGAGATCATTCAAAAATTCTGTTTAATTCCTCTGAAACCATCCGGTGTGTCAGATTACTAAAATCCCAGGTGCACAAAAAGCCTGAGCTCCACTGCAATTAAAATTACTTCTTGCATCTGTTAGTTTGTTTGTCTTATTGATAGAAAATTTCTCCATAAAGTACAAGATCAACTCTCCCTATAATACAAACCTATCTTGTTGTCATATGTTATAGAGGGGCCTGAGTGTTCGTATGGTTTGAAAGCCTTTATCCCACAGACACAAATATTTTCCAGTAGAATTTATTGACTATTATTGGGACTTTCTTGAATAATACACCTTTTCAGCCTATTTGATGGGAAATCTGAGGGAACTGGACCCGGGCTTTCATAACGGTAAGTTCAAGGGCACCGCTAGAAACACTGTGTGCACAGCAGGCACTGGTCATGACTCAACAACCAGCACTCATTTGACCCATTCTTATGAATGATCAAGGATAGTTTACACAACCCATATTATTGGATACTATCTTACTATCATCCCCGCCTCTATATTTCAGACTGCTTAGATAATCATATCCAGGCGCACTGCTGACAAGATGTTCAAAGTTTGCAAAAAACCGTCTGGCCACTTGGGTCGACCTTGTTGCGTAAACAGCCCACAAGGTTGCAGGGAACTTTCAACCCTTGCTGAGATAAAATCGTGTCACATCAAGGTCACACAGTCAATATTCGCGAATGTGGGATAGCTGAATATGGACATACTGCATTCCTTCAATAGGGTGCATTATATTCTTCGCGTTCGGCTTTAGGGGCATTCGGTTTGCATCACTGGACGCCGGCAAACCAGGGTCACCCGGTATGTTGCGTATTGACTAGCGGAAGTGCGTCAGGCTGTTCGCGTGACTGCGCTGTCCAGTGGGCGGGGCTTGCACGCGTCCGCGAACGTGGTTCAGTGACTGACAGACTGGCTCAAATCAGTGCCCGGAACGCCTCGCCCGCCACGCGTGTCCCCCTGTGCGCCGCCAGCACCGGACTGCTCGCTCGCTCGCTCGCTCAAGTATGAGGATCTGGACATCTGAGCACATATTCAAGTGAGTGGTTGTTCTTGTTTTCTAATAGCCGCCGTGTGTTCGGCCGTGGGTTCTGCGGATTCACCGTCTCGCTTAACAACGCCAACTGGCCCCGCGTTCTAATTCCAATGAGCAACACACACACACGCACACACACACACACACACGCACACACACACACACACACACACACACACACACACACACACACACACACACACACGCGCGCGCGCGCGCACAGGCTTCACGACTGAGCAAGAGCAACCCGCCGGTGAGAAGTATCTGGCATGCTAGCAGCAGAAGCTAGCGACGCGCAGCCGGGGTTTAAGCGCGTGTAGCGATTGTTCCCCTCGTTGTAAGGTGGCGAGCTGCTGCACACGTAAGGTGGTCGAGGGAAAACACGCGCAAACGGCTGATAAACGATCAATGTCATACGGTCGGAGGCTCGCTGGAGAACGTAGCCTTCAAATTGCGTAATCCGCCGGCCGGCCAAGCCCCCAGCACGCGACCTTTCCCCTACATTTCACCGCGCCTGCGTCACCGCGCGACGTCGGCGCGTTCGCGCGTCTCTCTGGCAACCGCGCTCCAACAGCCCAAAGACATTTGGGCTGGACCATTTTTAGTTAAATACCGGATTTAGATCAACTCGATTGAATAACAGGCTGAATTGAGCGTCTTTTGATTCCATTCACGTTATTTGGACATCTCGAAAAATTCGAGCATAGACAATGGAATAGAATGGAATTAAAGAATGCAACCGACGTGCTGTACAGAGAGCGATTAAAGCTCCTGCTAATTTTCAGCTCTTGTCCCTAGTTGGGCTTTTACATGAACAACATATTCGGCACAGGACAGCACAGCAAAATACATACGCACAATCATTACAACGAGCCTTTTAAAAGACAAACATACCAAAACTGCATTACACAGTACACCAAAGTACATACCACAAAACCAGCACGACATATCATCAACCGTAACACCCCACAGGTCAAATACATACTTCATCGAGGCATGACGAGACACAGATGTGATTTGTGGTTCGGGGTTCTTCATTCAAATAGCTGGAAGAGATTTGGACATTATAATCATATTTCATGTTGATAATCTTTATTCAGATGACAGGAGTGCAAATTGTATTGGATGTAATTATAACCACTCTGTAGGGGAGTGTGAGCTATAACAATTCTTTATAGTTTTTGATTAACATATGGTTGGAATAAAAGTATGAAGTCGCGTGAAATACATGCATTCAAATGGAGTGCTTAAGTTTTGTGGGCAAGTGCAGCACTTCATTAAAATGTAACTGCTTTTAACTATTGGATATAAAGGGTTTTGGCGCGGTATTGTAAAGGCAATATTACTTAATGCCCATTTTTTCCCCCTGTAACAGATCATCAGATCATAGTGTATATTTATATACACTTTATTTTAAATGCGGTGTTACATTGATTTATTTGTTCTTCATTTCAACAGCCATCCTTGGGAGACGGTGATCAAAGCTGCGATGCAGAAGTATCCCAACCCCATGAATCCCAGCGTGTTTGGAGTGGATGTTCTGGACCGAGCCGTCGACAAACAGGGACGCCTCCACAGTAAACGGCTCCTCAGCACAGAGTGGGGTCTTCCATCTATAGTGAAATCTGTGAGTGTCGGACCTCAGTTTATTTGCATAATCGGCATAACATCACTTGCTGCAACATCCATGTTAAGCTTGTCGTTTAATTGGTTTGACCGCATGGTGTACTATAATGACAGCTCGTGATCTGTTGTGCAAGATTGTGTCCAGTGTCCATTTATTCTTTCATCAAAGCAGCACGAGAAACTCCACAACTTGAGTCATTAGACGGAGAAAAAAAAATGCTGCAACATTACTGAAGTCTTCTCATATTGTGAAGAAAATTGACCAAAAATGTGACACTAGATTCCTGTTCCATCCTGACACACTTGAGTTCCAGTGATACGTTAATGCTCTCCAGACAGTGAGCTTGACCTCAACCTGTAATGCTATTTCTGTCTTGGAGCAGCAGCAGCAGACCCGGTTGCTGACTGGAGCCTTGATATGTTCATGGCCTTTTGCCAAGACTCGTGTTGTACGGAACACAGGAGTGCCATTTTTGTCATTGCTGAAATGTGACCCATGACGGCGTGTGATGTAACTTTCCATCTTGTCGTTAACAAGGTTCAAACTAGAGATCACTTGAATGGGAGTAGAGTGGGATGGCCTTTAGATTCCTGCAGCGTGTCGTTTGAGTCTTCACCCTATCTCTTCGTCTGAACTCAGTGATGATAATGGCGAATGCGGCTGCAGCCAGATAATGTCCTGCCACTTACACTTGTGTAAACATGAGCCAGTCGGCTGCCGGTCTTCAGCATCGACCTTTGCTTCGATGGCTGGGGATGCAGTTGTAGTCGGTGGCGACATGTATGAATAACCCCTCTAGTTCCAAGGACAGTCCGTGATACAGAGTGTCCCAGTGATTGATTGCCTATTAATTTGACCCTTAATGAGATTGTCTTAAAACAGATCACCGGCGTTTGTGGGGATGTATCATTTACACGCCTTCATCTGATATCAGTTGTCCTTTGTTCTCTTTTAAATAGAATCGGTTAGGCTTTATATGATGATCAAACCCAAGAGGACCTGTCAGAAATGCAAGACAAGACACTTTCCTGTATTTGGGGGTGCTGACAGGGCAACATGGAATATCACTTGGCTTGCCAAAAAAAAACATCTGCAAGGAAACGGTATCATCAATTATATACTAAACGTGCACTAAAGCTCATCTTTATCTTTCTCCTCAGATCATTGGTAACGCACGGACATGCACATACATTCAGGAGCACTCGGTAGTGGATCCCGACGAGAAGAGTTTTGAACTTCAGTCCTCAAATGTGAGTACATATTTTGTGTAACATCTTACAGTATTAGCAGCTCGAAATGGGACATTCAGCTGCAGTTTTATATTGACGTGAGTTGGTAAAAAATAATTGTCTGACAGATTTTAAACCACTGTAGTCTTCCCTAATGGTACATTTGTGTGAAACAGCTGCTTATGAAACCTGTTCTATTTGTGATGTGTCAACCACAAACATCATCTATATCCACTTTTCGCGACTTCCATAAGCCTAAACACATACCCCCGGTGTTCAGTAGAAGATTTCAGGAATTAAGTCCTGCTTTGCACCAGTTATCATTTAAACATGATGCTGTTCTCAGACTATTTCACAGCTCTCATTGTGGGCTGTGATATAAGACAATGTGTGTCACAGCATTTACTAATTGCCTCTCACAATGTTGTACCCTCTGCAGATCACTTTCACAAACATGGTGTCTGTGGATGAAAAGTTAACATACAAACCCCACCCGCAAGATCCGGAAAAGTAAGTTGGAGTCACTGATGACTCTGAAGTATGCGGCGATGCTGTCACTTTTTTTCAAGGCAATTTACAGCACAGCTCATTTATGTTTTACTGCTTTTCTCTCTAGAACAATACTGACCCAGGAGGCCATCATCTCTGTGAAAGGGGTCAGTCTGAGCAGTTACTTGGAGGGGGTCATGGCCAGCACCATCTCTACAAATGCAGGAAAGGTAAAAAAACAAACAAACAAAAACAAAAAAACCCTGAGTTGGTCCCAGGTGACAAGTGTTGAACATCCAGACTGAATATTCTTTGGCCCGGTCAAGTGTTGTGTGAGAACTTACATTCCTCTCTCTTTGTCAAATGTGACTTATCTCCTCTCTTTTATTGCATATGAAACTTAAAGTGACTTAGACTGAAAGTGGCAGTTGAGAAGTTTTGGCTTTGACTAGCGTTAATATGTAGCGCACAACGTAATGTTAATAGAAAAGCAACACCATTTGTGTTTAGAACGGCGAAGAGTCTTGTTTTCACCATGTAACATTGTCTGCTACCAGCCTGGTGACAGGAAAGCTCAATTTACTGCATGTTCCTGCATGCAGTGCTACCGATAGCTACTGCTAGCAGCTAGAAAATGAACCAGTCGCTACATGGAAATCAGAACCAGCCAGAGACATCAACTTCACAATGACAGGTTAATGCAAAAGTCCTGTCTTTTGCCATGTTGATTTTAGTTGTTCCCAAGCTGAGCTCACTTTAGCTTGTGATTCGATCAGGGCTTTATGAAAATCGTCAAATTGCTGAACATTTCAAAAGGGACAAAGCAAAAGCCAATATAGACAAAGACCTGTGTCGAAATTTAAAATTAAATGCTTCAAATTAACAAGCATTACACGTCAGCATGCAAAGGAAAAGCTTGCTCCACGGAGAGGGGAAAGACTTGAGAAAATGTCTCACTTGGCATATTGTTGTCGTCAACGTTGTTTTTATTCTTCTGCAACCTCAGTCATGACAAGCCATCATATACAAGTAGTGTTGCACTTGTTTACCCTGTGACCTTTTCGAAGGGTCTTGACCCACAGGGTGGGAAGCCCTGCTTTTAATTTTAACATAAAGCTCAATCTGTTCTTCTCTTCATCTTGATCTCCTCCTTTTTGGTATTTTCTCCTATAGACCCATTGTTTTTGCTTATTCCTGCTCAGGGCCGTGAAGCAATGGAGTGGGTGATCAGACGGCTGAATGCAGAAATTGAGGAGCTGGCAGCCACAGCACGCGGGACCATACGCACCCCCATGGCAGCGGCGGTCACCGAGAAATGACACCTGCCTCTTCCTCTGTACAGAGAAACTGTACCAGCCTCCCTTTATGATGCTCTAATGCTGTTTGGTGCTCTGAGGGTTTTTTTTTTGTATTATTTGAGGGTTCAATTCAACCATCTTGTATACACTATTATCTACATTAGATATTCTACGAGCAGCAGATTGCAGCACAAAGGGAATCTGTGGAGTACTTTCAGGGTATGCTGCCTGGCAGGACTGCAGTAATGAAACGTGGATGATTGCGTTCAGGGACATCCACTGCTATTTGGAAACACGTAGCCTCGGCAAGAGAGATGTCAGGTGCATGGGGCGAACTGAAAAGACACAGAACATGTGCCAAAGCAAACAGCTTTTTTTTTTTTTTTTTTTTTTTGGTCCTGCACAGTTTGCCAGCAGACCTCAGAATACCAGCAAGTTTTCTTTGCCGTGCACTCTGGGTTTACAGCAATACAGTTATAAGCAGGATGTTAATGGTGAAATTAATGCATTTAAGTGATTGGTTAGGATATGATGGCAAAAAGCGGTGCCCTCCCTAGGTGGGGGTGTGGGATTTGGGTCAAGTGCAATCCATATCAGCGGTATAGGGAATTGGTTTCAGCTGTCAGAGTAGACTTAACACAGCCATTAACAGTGACGCTTTAGTTTTACTGTCAGTTTTATTCATGTTGGAACCAGCACTTCAACAGCGTCTGAGACCTCAGCGATAACACTGTACTGGATGTCAGAAAAACAAGCTTGAACATGAGATGTACTTTGTACAGTGTGATAATATTGTTATGAAGGTATTTAAGTTAAGGGATCAAGTTACTTCCATGTTTGTTTTAATGAAGCTGAAGACCTTCTCAAATGCAGCACTAATGTAACTAGTCTGAGTACCAGCAACGATCCAAGCAAGTTGAAACAAAACGAGCTACACACTGTACCTCAATATGAGATCGGCTTTACTAAAGCGCACAAGAGAATGCTTTTCCTCTGTTGCAACACAAAGTTGGCATGATCTCTCTTTGTTGATATATTTGAACTGACTATTATTTGCACTCAAAACATACGAGGAAAACCTGCTACACATGGTGAGAGAATAAAATGCACAAGATGTATTGGAGAAGGTCTTTTTTTTTTTTTTTAATATAATGACCAGCAGTGTGGTGATGGTGAATGCTTTGGGTTCTTGGTATGTATTTTTTTCCTCTAACAGGACTATTTATTTAGGGTAATGGCTGGCTGTGATGGAGTGAGTGGCGAAATGTAAAACCACACATAGTTCATGCATTGTTCGTAATCTTAACTTGTGCGTTTGTCTGTGTGCCTGTCTGTGAAAGTGAAATTGACACACAAACTGCAGTATGCGATAATACAATAAAACATTTTAATAACTTTCATGGAAAATCTTTGTGAATAATTCCTTATGTGACATG
Source organism: Dactylopterus volitans (assembly GCA_901007715.1). NCBI lineage: Eukaryota > Metazoa > Chordata > Actinopteri > Syngnathiformes > Dactylopteridae > Dactylopterus > Dactylopterus volitans. The sequence goes on from CAAKHG010014321.1 coordinate 28,494, forward strand.
AACACAAAAATACTTTTTTACTTTATATTGCTTGGAAACTGAATTGCTTGACTTGAATTTAGCTGAAATACAGGTGAATTACATGTTCTGTTGAACAGCATTCCATTTAAGTATAATTTTAATACCAAAATTTCGGAATTCAGGCAGCGCTAAAACATACTTTTGCAGCCTCTCTACGTTACTTGTCTCAATACTGAAGGAATTACACCACTTGCTGCAGACACAGTAAACTGTGTCCTAACACTGGCTATTTGACACTATCACTGATATTTCAACTCACAAGCATATTACAGCACTTAGGCCAGATAATCATATGTGAGTTTCATAGTGTTTCACATTCATGGAACAACAGACTGACCACATGAATCAACTAACAAAATTAAAACAATTATTTTAGATCCATAAAGCCAGACCAAATTAACCAGAAAAGCCACTGCTCATAGATAAAAAAGCAATTCAATTATTATGGACGTCTTAGAAGATTCTAATGTCTAATGACTTTAACCCGATTTCATTTGTGTTTGTTTATCTCATCTCTGTTACGTGCTATGTGCCTTGATTCCATTTTCTACTGCTATAGTTTTGCAATCGAAAGACGAGCTGATTTCGTCGTTGAGTGATTGGCGCTACTGCCCCCTGCTGTTATTTGAAGGGACTTTTTGACGTCACGATCGGCCATGTTTCACGTCAGCCAATGATGAGCGACCCAGAGCTTTCCTTTAGCCAATCGGAACCCGTGAAGCGTTTAAAGGCTGTGGACGGAGGGACGTTTGAAATTAAACAAGTTTGAGTTAATCGAGGGTGGTGGTAGCCGGGCACGTTTTTTTGTCGGACTTTTTAGACATTATATCCTGCTTTTTCTGGATTTTCTTGTTTATAACGCCAACGCCGGCTTCGGAGTGGTTAAAGGAGGTCGGAAGTACACCTTTGCTGTACATTAGAGTGGATTTTTCGTACGTATGCAGTGTAGCATCAACTCAACCGGTAGCTACTAGCTTGAGGCTAACGTTACCCGTTGCTGGTCTGCTCTGTTTGCATTGTGACTGAGGTATCGGACCGGTCTTAGCCTTGGTTACCGTGCACTAATATATTTAGGTGAGTTACGCTATCTAAACTATATATAGCTTTATGTCGCTTGTATATGTTTGGTATGTTTCCAAAAAAGCTAATGTTAGCTTCGCGCAAGTGACTGGCTGCGCACGGTAGGTTTGTTGTTCATATCTTAAAGTTGTCATTGTATATTTGCTTTATTGTTAAGAGCATTATCAATGATCTACCATACTTACAACATCGGCGATGCTGTTCTGGAAAATCTTACGTTTATCCTATTTGTGAGTCAGCGTACCCGCAGGATACACGGGTACGCTGTTCGCGAGTTTAATCAGCAATAAATGTAAATATTGTAAATAATATGTCAGCTTTACATCAGCTGTCTGTGATCTGTTTGATCAGAAACATTTCTTTCTTTCAGAAAATGGACGCTTATGCCAGAGTTAAATTGACAAAGGAGCTAAAGCCTTCGAGGCCTGAACTGAAGGTAATGGTCAAATTAATCACTGACGTTGTGGTTGCTATTTGTCTTTTCACTCTCGTTAATTGATGTGGATGTGATCAGGTTCCATCATGAATATATGATATATGACATGATGTATTTAACATGTTGATGCAACAAACACAGCTGGGAGAGCTTGCATTACATACAAACACATGGGTTGTTACCCATACAAGTAAGAATATTATACGATTTAAAGGAGACAGGGGTTCTCAAACAATGATTTAGGTGGATGGCTGTAATGAATCCGATAAGAGAATTGATTTAAGGACACTTTATTTCCAAATCAGTTTAATGAACCATCAACACCATTACAAGTTTACAAATACATGAATCCCACACAGACACGCGCAGGTTTACCTCTTCTTACAAGCTAGGTAACTTTGACATCACAGCAATACCTCATGACGACAAGCATAAAAGTCAGCACACTAAAAACTTAATGTTCATCACCCTTAATCCATATTCTGAAGCGTGCGTCTTTGTAATGGCGCTTTCGCACAAAATGTATTACTGCCACAGTAACAGCATTAGAAACTACTGATTAAAATCAGATGACCTTTTACCCTTCCAGAGGGAAGAAAGGCACCATAAGACAAATGGAATAGTTTGGCTTTAAACTGGAGTTTATGGCACTGAGATTAAAAAAAATCCATTTTAAAAGACAGTTCCGTCTGTGTTTGGTGTTTTTCTTTTACTTGCAGCCAAACGGTGATGGACCAAAGCGGATTCCTGTGTCACAACATTCGCAGCCAACTCAAAAGGCTATTGTCACACCGACTCAGCACCAGCGGGTTCTAGGCACCTCGAATGGACCTCAGCGCATTCAGCGACTTGTGGGCCATCAGAAACCTGTGTCTAATGTCTCTGTCAAGTCCACACACCTGACTGACCAGAATGTGAACCCGGAAGTAAATCCTGCTTCACAAACCAGACCTGGTTCCCAGCAAAACCAGCAGAATACAAATGAATCCAAGATGAGCTCAACTAATCCAGCAACAGAATCAGCAAAACCAGAGAAGCCACAGAGTAAGCTCACTTCAAATTTGACTAAACAATAATGTGTGCCTGTGGTTTGGATGCTAAAATCCATATTGTTACTTTTTGCAGACAAACCTGCCAAGAATGAATCTGCAGATACCTCAGCATCAAAGTATGCTTGCTATTATTACATTCTGTATATTGCTTATATGATTATGTCATTGTCTTTTTAATTGCCATTTTTAAATATTTTGACATTGTACCTGCTTGAACCTGGTCACATAGGAAGCGATGGAGCCTGGAAAACTTTGACATTGGTCGTCCCCTAGGAAAGGGTAAATTTGGAAATGTCTACCTGGCCAGAGAGCGACAGAGCAAGTTCATCTTGGCGCTGAAGGTGCTCTTCAAGAAGCAGCTGGAGAAGGCAGGGGTGGAACACCAGCTGAGGAGGGAGGTGGAGATCCAGTCTCACCTCAGGTTAACTATCACTGAATTGACATTATGCCATATTTGAACTTAGACTGCAACTGGAATAACCAGAGCGATTGTTGACATGTTGGCCTTTTGGGGAAAGACGTGAAAGGGGGTTGCAAATGTTTGTATCTACAGCCAATTCTACAGACTAGAACCAAGTGTTGCCATTACTACTTTGTGAATCATGTCCAAATCAAATACGGAAATCGCTGTTTAATTAGTTTTTAGATACCTGTTAATTTTCAGTATCAGTGATATTTGTTTTTAAATTTTTTACAACATTCAGTGCAACAGCACATTGCATAGATGGTTAATGTGAAAGGTCCACACATCTTATCCCAAATGGTTTGCGAACCACCAACCAGCATTGTGTTGCTCATGAGTCTGCCCATCTATGCTTTCACGGCTTCAATTGTTAAGCGTTTTCTCAGAATATCCCTCCGCATCATTGTCCTGCAGGCACCCCAATATCCTGCGTCTCTATGGCTACTTCCACGATGCGTCCCGTGTGTACCTCATCCTAGAGTTTGCACCCAAGGGAGAACTCTACAGTGAACTTCAGCGATGCCACGGTTTTTCCGAGGAGCGAAGTGCAACGGTACGTCTTGTTAGTTTAAGACCAAGTTTTAAATTTGGCTCATATTGAAATACTGGCTGTACAGCATCTTGTACAGAAGCATTTATTCAGTGACTGTAGGCCATGTTTGATTTTGTGTTCCTGCGGTTTTTGTCATCCATGTTGTGTTTTAGTACATGATGGAGCTGGCGGACGCCCTGAATTACTGCCACTCCAAGAAGGTGATCCATAGGGACATCAAACCAGAAAACCTCTTACTGGGAGCCAATGGCGAGCTAAAGATTGCAGATTTTGGCTGGTCTGTTCACACACCATCCTCAAGGTACACACACACACACACCCATGCTATTTTTTTGTTTTTATTTTTGTGTGTGTGTGTGTGTGTGCAGGACTAATGGGTCGTTTTCACATGCTTGAACAAAAAAAGCATTATATTTAAACTTGCATTAAATGCATTAAACTTAACCTTGCTTAAGCCGGGTACACGTTACATGTTACCTTTGCTGATCACAGTCAGCCAAGGCCCGATTATCGGAGCAGATTCTCCTGAGGAGTGAGGTGTGTTGCGAGTGATGTTAGCCTTCCGCTTTCAGATTGGGGCAGCCTGGATCCAAAATCGCAAGAATAACACATGTTCATTATTGACAATTGGAAATCCTGTAGTGTGTGGGGAGGACACAGAGGGAAACTGAGCCTGTCCTGCATGGATCGTCACGGGAACGGAACACTAGCCAATGAAAACGAAGTGAGAGAACGGACGAGGAGATGCGTCGGGTTGTCACATACAGACGTGCAGCCCATGTTCACGCCGTCTCCATGACTGTTTCCATAGTTTTTGTTTTTTTACAAGAATTTACACTGAAGTCACCGCGGGAGATTTAAGGCTAGATACTGAGTTTTGAGAATCGCTTCGTAATGTGTGCGTATGAATTGTGAGAGCAGGTGGTGAGGGTGTGTGTGTCTGTCTCCCGGTTGTGCACCACACATTACAAGAGCAATAGGTGAATTTCTCCCCATGTGTGTGGTCTCCCATTCAAAAAATCTGTTAAGATTTTAAAAAATCTTGTTACGTGTGCCCCGCTTTAGGCACCTTTCTTTGGCCTTTTTTTCTCCCTCTAGTTGGGACTGTTGTCTCTTTCCCTCCATGCCGCAGTAACTTCGCAGCCAGACAGGCAGTGTTGGTTTTTCAAAATAGTTGCAGCATAGTGTCATGTTTCATGATATTTGAATTCATTTCAAACTCTAATTGCGGTAAGTATATGTGTGTACATATATCCAATATACTTTACATTGTTAACATAAAACCTTCATTCTGAAGGTGTGGCAGCTTTTATTTTGCCGTGGCGGTGCGCCACGATCAATTGTAATGTAGCGGAAACCCTGCAGTCGGTAGTTTCAAACCTGTCCTGCTCACACTAATCCAGTAGATAAATTTGATCTGGTCATCCTCCAGCACGCCTGATTCAAATGATCAGCTCATCACTGAACTCTGTAGAAACCTGGTAACAACCCATTCATTTGAATTAGGTGTGTTGGAGCAGGAAGACGTTTAAAAAAATGTAAGGTGGGGGGGCTCGAGGACCAGGATTAGAAAACACTGTTTTAAGTTGTAAAAAATTTTTTGTGTGTGTCTACAGACAAGTTTATAGCAAACACAAGAATCTTGTGCTCATGAGAAAGGATCTGCACTCAGTGAAGAGAGCTCATGACAAGTCTATCTTAGCAGACCAGGGAGCAGTGATAGCTAGCATGTCTCTGGGGTCATGAGATGGGAACCTCCCTTCATCAGTGTTGTCTAGTTGGTCCCACGACACCTTCAAGAGGCTAGACAGTGATCTCTGGCGTCCAAGAAACCTCCCCCCACCGCCAGGTATCACTACTCCTCACCACTGCACACTAAACTCCTAGTGCTCCATGCTACTACTGCCAGCGCAGCCACGAAAGCATGTCACCTTCAACAAACCCAGGCTCCATTATGCAAGCTCCAGGTAGTGACAGTGCTGATGCTACTACTACACAGCCCCCTACCATCCTACAATTCCCTACCAGTATGGCAATATAACGGGGGAGAGAGAGGGAAAACCCAATAACTTGCAAGCAAACAATCCAACTCAACTCAAGATGGCCGCATGGTTAGAGAGACTCAAGCAGGCCACACCCACCTCTTATATACGTTTCCTCTTCCTGGATTTCCCAATCACAATCACCTTTTAAACTGCCTTGTCTCTTGTCTCCGCTTGTATATTTCTTCCCTTCATGGACAAACCAAATTACACTCCTTGTCCTAGATTTTCCTGAGTTTACCTGTCTTTGTACGCCTTCAATACCTGCAGTTATGCTTTTTAACACATGGTTATGTTGCCATGGATACTGGCCTTGCGCCAAACTAACTTTACAGCCTGACAAAATATGTCTTAATGTTGCCGTGCCTGAACATTCACCCGAAGATTTAGGTTCTGGGGTGATGGCAGCACATTGCATGTGGCCCCTATCAAGAATCTAATGCTACGGTCTTCTGTACTCCCACAGCTCTCTCCAACTAAGCTTCCTTTTCTCTACACCTTCCCAGTTCAGCCACTGGCCCTGCTTAACTTGAGACACTGCCCTGGCACTCCTTACCATCTCCCGCTGTTCACAAACTTGCTCCACTACCTGCTTTCTTTTATCTTGGGGATCTGCGCTGTTCCACACTGGTTTGCCTGAGCCCAGGCCTCCGCAGCCTGTCTGAACATTCCCCACTATGTCTGCATGCCTGAGAGCCTTCTCTGCCTCCTGAACTGCCGTGCTTGGATTCCATTTCCTCCCCTTGGTTGGATTTGGAACCACCTTTCTAACTATCGCATCTTTACTCCCAGCTAACAACATCTCTGTCCTGACCTTGGTACACTTAAACTCCTCTATTAAGCTAGATACTGGCAGCTGAAGTATCCCTTTTCCATACAATGCCACACTACTTAAGCACTTAGGAGTACCTAACCACTTCCTAAACTTGACATGTTTTGTCCTTTTTTTTTTTCTTTTCTTTTCTTTTCCTTCTGCAGGAGGTCCACTCTTTGTGGGACACTGGACTACCTGCCTCCAGAGATGATTGAAGGAAAAACTCATGATGAGAAAGTTGACCTGTGGAGTCTTGGTGTCCTTTGCTATGAGTTTCTGGTCGGAAAGCCCCCATTTGAAGCAAAGACTAATGAGGACACCTACCGCAGAATATCAAGAGTAAGACGCATCCATACACAGCCAAACAGGTTTAGAATGTAAGGCTGCTTATTCTCTTATCCGCTTGCAAAAAAAAATGTTTATGCTATGTTCAGCAGCCACAGTAAACTAAATGTAAGTGTCTTACTGCAAGAAAAATCTTAAATGAATAACCTTTGTACATATGCAGCATAACTATGCAGACAAAATTCGGTCATCTCAATGTTTTCACCCGAGATTACTGGCAATGTGCCATTCACATTTATGACTAATGAAGTTTTGCAAAGGAAAGAGGCGAGAAAATGCTTGTTCTAATCAAGCAGCTTTTAACACTTGTGTAACATTTCAAATGAGTGTGTAATTCCACAAGTGTCACTCGTAGTGACAACCCTGCAGAGAATTATCTGCAGCTCCCTTCAGCTTTACTGAGCAGTGTGTCTTATGACTTTATTGATTCACTCACACTCCTTAATGAGTGTTTTCAGTTGCAAGGTGGTTGACTAAAAGGCCATATAAGCCAGAAAACTGAACCAGCACTAAGCTAGAATATATTGTCATTCTCTCCACTACAGCTTCGTTCAGCAATGTAAGATGGAATCAAAACGGTGTTATAAAACAAAACAATAAAAACAGCTCAACATGAAACATGTGACAAAATTGTCACAAATATCTTTAAAAACTGCAAAGGAGGTGGACTGTAAGAATAAAAGATGAAAGTGCAGGCTGGAGCTTGTAAACAAGTTATATGAATATATAATCATTTGCGTTCTGTTTTAACTTGCATTATAATGCATTCAAACTTGTTGCGATGCCACAGATCCTGCTTGCAAGTACATCCTCCAACGGAGATGTAAGGTGAAAGCAGAAAAGCGTGAAATCAGCACAATGGCAGTCCGCCATCACAGCGCTGTAATGATAAGCAAAACATTTGGAGTAGAAGGTGACTTTTTTTACTTTCTTCTCGAGCTTGCGGCCCATGTATATTGCCCGCAGACTCTTTCCAGTGGTGGCATTATTAAATGCTGGGTGGTTTCTTCCCTCAGCCGCATGAACGTCCCTTCACAATAGTATCGTTTTAAAGCTTCACCAACCAAATCACTGAACAACAGTGGATTCTGAGGACACGGCTCGTAGTTAGCAGAATCTATTGCATTTAAATGTTGTTGATGGAGAGAGAACCAGCACTACTGTGACATGATTTAGAATGGAAAAAGAACTGACTGTGACAGAGATGAAGAGAAATATGTTTATACATGGGGTCAAAAGACTGGCATCCATGGTGCTTGTGGTTTTTCTCATTACCATCCATGACTGACTCGATCTGGACCAACAGCAGGTGTGTTTCAAAATGCTCTTTGTACAGCTAACGGTAACACTGGGTGATTAATGGCAGGAAAGGATCTCGCTTCTCTCCTTTTATTATCTTGACTTCCTCTGTCGTCATTTTCTGTTTGTTGTTGTTTTTTTGCCTCTGCCATGATGTCTGTACTGAGAGTTCCAGGCTATCGGTGCATGAGGTGTTACGCAGTGCTTACATGAAGTGTTACGCGGTGCTCGTGGCAACCGCCTCTGTTTTAAGCTGTATAACATGCAAACGGGCATTGGGAGTTTTAATAATGGAGCCGCTTTTTCACTCTTTCAAGTCAACATTTTAATTTTATTCCACTGTTCTTTTAAAGGTAAGTGCTGCTTATTGGGCCTTTTTAACTCAGCGGTCGACCTCTAAACGTGCGGAAAACGCCAAGTTATCTGGATAAATCTGTAAAGCCAAACCCAGAACACAAACTGAATCTTTACTTTCAAAAAACAACGTTTAATTGACAAGTTTGTGAATCTTCCCTTTTTTTAAAATTCCAAGTTTGTTTAAAAAAAATAAAATAACGGTAAGATTATGTGGTTGTCAATCGTCATCCACGTCTCTTTCTTTGGGCTCTGTTGTGCTCCCATTTGCTCTGCAGGCTGTGATCTTAGTCCCCGTTTTCTGTCTCTGTGGTCCAGGTGGAGTATACTTACCCTCAGCAAGCCAACATCAGTGCTGGAGCCAGAGACTTGATTTCCAGGCTGCTAAAGCACAACCCAATGCAAAGATTGCCTGTCAAGGGAGTCCTGTCTCACCCGTGGGTGACTGAGTATTCTACCAAGAAACCCGTGTTCCTGAGCGGCGAGGAGCCCAGTCAGTGAGCTTTTGGGGTTTCTGTCCAGTGTTTCAGTGTTGTACACACCGAGGTAAAGCTTGGTGATCAGAGTGAACATCAGTGCTGTAGCTGCATCCACAACCCTGTTGCACGACGACACTAACTACAGATGACTTTGTGTTGTTTTCAGTCTGCAGGCATCTTGAGCCACTTTTCTTCTTACCCTGTGTCGTTTGCATTCCCGTCTCGCCGATGGCACTCTTGCCTGTAAATATTTCACTGTTTTTGTGTAATTATGAGAATTTTATTGGCATTGACTGAAATGTCATTACTTGAAATAAAGGAAATAAATTATCATTCATGGAGTATGTCTTGTGAATGAGACAGCATGTTTGTCTCTGTATCTCAAGCTCAGCTGTCTGGCTGAACTTGGCAAATGAGGATCTGCACTGATGTCAAGCCTGTGAAATCAAACGCCTACTGGTTGAAATGGGCAGCAGGGGGCGCCAGCAAACCACTACAACTGGCACATGTGGCAGATTTGGGAAAGTATCAGTTTCACTCACTGATGAAATTTTCTGTTGCAATAAAATTGTTGAAATATGAAGAATTTCATACTTTAATGTGGAACGTTTTGGGCAGTAAAATGGATGGAAATGTGTCAAGTCAGAAAAGAAGGAAACGTGTATGCTTTGTGAAATTGACATTTTTTAATTGTATTTAAAAGGTTTTTTTTAATGATACAATTAAACAAATATGTGAGAGGTTTGACATCAAAACGTTTATTTTTTTCCCCCCGATCAAGTAACCTTGAACGTGTCGGCAAATGATCGGATATAGAAGAAAATTCAATTTCCTAAAAGGGTGTGAAAATATCTGAACCTGCACTGTTAAGCCGTTAAGGGGAGCTGCTGTATCTCATGCTTGTGTTTAAGCAGTTGGGACTTCTGTCCGCTAGGTGGCTCTTCGGATATTTGTGTGTGTGTGTGTGTGTGTGTGTGTGTGTGTGTGTGTGAAGCCGTCTGTGGAAGGCGATAACGTGGGGAAATCCATCCTATGACTCACTTTCATTAATGCAGGAATTCCTTAATGCGGGCGATTACTGTCCCCTTTATTTCTTGCTTTTTGCCGTATTTATTTTCGTCAAGTATGCAGTTTTGTCAGAAAAAGCCTCAAAGAGGGTCTGTTGAATGACAAAATGAGGTGTGTTTTGCTGACTGGGTCTTAAATGTCACGATGACCTAATTGTTGACGATGATAAGCTTAACTGTAATCTACCAATGAGACGCCTTTGCTTGTTAATCAGGCGAAAACGGTTTTTTTTCACTCGTTTTTTTTTTTTAAGTACAGCAATTCCGTATTCGTTTGCACCAGGTACCTTGAATCTGTCAGCAACCGGAGATCAGGCCATTGAGAAAAAT
>CAAKHG010014322.1:0-11358 GCA_901007715.1 Dactylopterus volitans
TGTGTGTGTTATGTGAGTGTGTGTGTGTGTGTGTGTGTGTGTGTGTGTGTGTGTGTGTGTGTGTGTGTGTGTGTGTGTGTGTGCGCGCGCAGGCTACCTGGTTCTGAGGGATCTGGGTTTTAAGGTGGACCAGTACGTGGCGTCAGAGGTGTGTGAGGACTCGATCTCAGTGGGCGTCGTCAGACATGAAGGAAAGATCCAGTATGTCCACGATGTCCGGAACATCACCAGGAAAAACGTGAGGAGGAGAATGTTTACGCTTTTTCTTCTGGCCGACGATAAACACATCACAGATGATAAAAAATGTGCAGCGCATCGTCAGCTGAGGGGACGGAGATGCTCAGCTTGTGCTGGAGCGTGTGTTGTGTTTACTGCAGGCTGTGCGAGGGTGCAAGTTCAAGAATCTGAACTTCCCATCTCCAGAAGGACTCTCTCATGGTTTCTCTTTCACCCTCCCACCCCTCCCCCCGTCCGTCTCATTCTCAAATTTACACACACACACACATACAGAAGCACACACACACACACAAAGATGCAGCTGCAGTGACATGGTACATACAAAGAACAGCTTCAAATCCCCTCATGATCCCTTTCATTTCACTGTGTGTGTCCACTGTGTGTGTGTGTTTGTGCGTGCGTGTGTGTGTGTGTGCGCGCCCGCATTTATGCATGCTGGGGTGGTCACTCATGCCTCTACTCACCATTAGATGTTATGTAAGAGGTTTAGAACGTCCACGCCTCTCCACCTCCTTTACGCTCTCTCTCTCTCTTTTGCCGTCACTCCGTGCTACCTCGCTCGCCCGCTCTCTCTCTCTCTCTTTGTCTCTCTCTCTCTCCACCTCTTTTGTTCCTCTCCCTGCCCATTGTCTTGAGTGAAAAGACTCCAGAGGTAACGCACGGTCTGTGTGGGACAGGGTGAAAGAGGACAAAGGGTGAGCAGATGTCGGCAGCTTAAATCAGGTGTCATGTCGAACGAACGGAACTTTGTTTTTTTCACTTAAGTGAATATTGATTTTTTGTTTCAGCCCCATTTCCATGTTACAAGCATTGCATTGATCGTTTTAGAATTAAATGTCAAGGATTGAGCAAATATCAATAAACTTTCTTTACGGATGATCTCACTGATTTGTGAGAAAACATGTCCATTGATAGCTTGCGCAGTCCTGTCACTCCCACAGTCTCACCACCAGGTGGTGCTGTTTTTTCTTCTCTCAGATTCAGGAATGGGGTCCATTTGATCTGGTGATAGGAGGAAGTCCATGCAACGACCTGTCGATTGTCAACCCTGCAAGGAAGGGCCTCTATGGTAGGCGCACGCCAGAGAAGGTCATATGATGGACTGTCTCTATAATTCTTTATCATACTGGTGTCGTTCTATTTTAAATTAAAGCTCGGTTTTCGTTATGTTTAGGTCATTTGGTGAACGGCTGTTGGTTTAAACGTGAATAGTGGTGCTGTTCTCCCCAATTCTGATGATGGTTTGTTGCTCTAGAAGGCACAGGGAGGTTGTTCTTTGAGTTCTACCGTCTGCTGAGCGAGGCCAAGCCCAAGGAGGGCGAGGACCGGCCGTTCTTCTGGATGTTCGAGAACGTGGTCGCCATGGGCGTCAACGACAAGAGGGACATCTCACGGTTCCTGGAGGTGAGTCAGACGCACTGTTTAGTATGAGCAGCTGCGCATATTAAAGATCTGGTGTGATTTTGCAGATTGCAGCTCCTCACCTGACCCCTCCCTGGGGTGGGGGGGACTATGGTGGCCTGCGGGACCATTCATGTGTGATGCCACATTTCTAAAATTGGGCTTTTCAAATTTATCGCAACATAGAAGTTTAAAAAAAAAGAAGTTTAATTGTTAATATACCAGTTAAGTTTTTCAAATCAACTAGTAACACACAATTTAGAATGAAATTTCCACCAGACCCCATATGGAAAATAAGCGTTTTTTTTCACCATTTTAAACAGGTGCACCTTGAAATTTACGTTTGCTGATATTTGGCTGTGTCGTGTTTCGCAATCCCAACAGACAAGAGTAAGCATAAGCACACCATCGAGCCAGAAACATGAGAGTATTTGGTTGTGTCCATTCTGGGCTCGTGTAGATGGTGGCTTCCACTGCCTATATGGATGCAAAGAGCTAATACTATGCTCATGAAAACACAACAGTTCTTACTTTGAGGTGATTAGACAAACATACCTTCAGATACTGAAGGTATTCATGGATACTATGTACTATACCTTTAAAAAAAAAAGCAGGCATCCTGTATTTTTTTCCCCATGTAGTCCAGATGATGTGACGTAAGGTTTAAAGTGAATAAAAGTACATGCATATCAAGTTCTGTTTCAACTAGGATGACATTTCTCTTAACATTTCAACATATAATCAACTTGACGTTACACTGTGAACACACTGAAAAGTCGGGTGTTGTTGTTGTGGTGTTTTTTTTCCAGTGTAACCCTGTGATGATCGACGCTATCGAGGTCTCCGCTGCTCACCGTGCCCGATACTTTTGGGGAAACTTGCCGGGGATGAACAGGTAGACAGACACATCGTGGTCAGAATGTTGCAGCAAATGAAATCCACTTAAGTTTATGTCAGCAGATGGAACCAGTGTAAAAGTCTCCTGTGTTGCAGACCTCTTTGTGCATCCGGGATGGACAAGCTGGAGCTGCAGGATTGTCTGGAGCACGGCCGAGTTGCAAAGGTCAGACTTTTTTCCATTTACGGTCTCTCGCTCGTGGATTCTGCCGCCTGGTTGCACCCCTCTGACACCCGTGTGTGTCTGTTGTTAGTTTGGGAAGGTGCGCACCATCACGACGCGCTCCAACTCCATCAAACAGGGGAAGGACCAACACTTCCCTGTCCTGATGAATGGGAAGGAGGACATCCTGTGGTGCACCGAGCTGGAAAGGTGAGCGGTATACGCATGTGCACACACACACACACACACACACACACACACACACACACACACACCCACACCCAAACTCGAACTGCAGACTCTCATTTTCATGCACATTTTCAGTTTGGATATGATAATCCTTCATTCATCCCACAGTCAAAATTGCAAGCCACCAACACCAAAGGGGGTTGCAAACATCAAGGGCATTCGCTATCAATAAGAATTAATTATTAAACATTACAAATGTAGCAAAAAATACATACAAGAGTAGTGAAAGTTAAAAAAGATGCAATAATAATATGAACAAAATAAGCAAGAAACAACAACAATTGCACATAGGAGTATCGTGATATTAAAATATTGCAAAAAATATTGTGACAGTGAAAGCAGAATGCAAAAAAACATGAAATGAAATACTAACGATTAAACTTTGATCGATGCAGAGAACTGTAACTGTAGACTGTAGCAATCTAATTATGTTTCAAAAAAAGCTGCAATTCCATCATGCGCTTTTATTTCATTTCTGACATTTGACTGTTGCTCTCTTAGAGGGGATTTGCAATGTTTTTGCCATATTTTCTGACATATACTACAGTATGAGAGGAAGAACGGCCTTCAAGAAACAGTGGATAAAATGACTCGTTTCTGGCCGAGGCAGCCACTTATAAGGCCATTATAAGATAAATAAGGATTTATTTAACTGAATAGCGCAAAGCTACTCGACTGCAATCGAAATAAACGCCATAATCCTCTTCTCCTGTAACGATTTCATGGCACTCAATTGGAAAATTAGCATCCGCCTGCTGACTCCAGATGTCTCCGCAGTCGTACAAAGATTTGCCGGACATTTGCTCTACGTGTGCGCTACATTTGGAAGGATATTTGGCTTCTCACTTGTTTTTTTTTTTTTTTGAGTGGACTTTCTGAGACTGACTTTTAAGAATCTGCTGGTATCTGTATTAAAACATGCTTTCATTGAAAAAAAAACTCCTGCAGGATCTTCGGCTTCCCCGTCCACTACACGGACGTGTCCAACATGGGTCGTGGGGCGAGGCAGAAACTTCTGGGCCGGTCCTGGAGCGTCCCCGTCATCAGGCATCTGTTCGCGCCTCTCAAGGACTACTACGCCTGTGAATAGACTCCGCCCCTTCACCAGCAACCTAGCGCTGCGACAGCTTTTCCGTTGCGCCCCCCACCCTCCGGAAGCATCGGCTGCCGGCTACATTCTCCTTCACACCCGTCACGAGCCGGCACAGGCTTCTCCGGTCTGTCAGCTGACTCGGCAGGCGAATTACCAGCTTTCGTCAAACTCTCCAAAAAAACCAAACAAACAAACAAGAAAAACAAAAAAAAAAGAAAAGCGAAACAAATCACAGTAGCTGGAAGTCTGCGCGAGTAGCTGTTCTGTTTGTTTACAGCCAAGTGTGGTGATGATGCACTGCAGCCTTAAAGACGCACACACCACACACACACACCCGCAAGCGCAGCAGAGGCGAGCTCCTTGGCTGTGGTTCATCACTACACACAGTGTCAGGACTAAGGGGGTCAAAGGTCGGCACCACAGATAATGGAGGTAGAGACCCTCTGCTTTTTCTTACTACATTTTGACAGGTAGCGTGCTTCGACGAGCATGTTTTAATTTTGAAAAGTCCTTAAAGGCCGTTGTTTTTTTTTGTTTTTTTTTAAACAGGCAACACTTAACTAGTTGTAGAAACTAGAGAGGAGCACGGCACCAGCGACATCATCTTAAGTGTCTCCTAAACAAACCTTTAAGGGAGTGCAGGGCATGTCAAAGGTTTGTCATCTCTCCATTTCGCTGAGTATTAAACTGTGTGACAAGCAGGCTACTGATTCAGGCTGTTCATCGAAACTACAACACTTGAACCAAAGTCGCACGATGGACAGCTGATGTCCCCTGACCACTGCTGCTCCACCAGGCATGCTCCACGGCATGACCGTGCAGTTTTTGCATCTGTCCTTCTGAAACAACATACTTGGCTTTTCTATTCATACTCAAGAACAGATAGATATTTGTACTGTGCAATAAAAGTCGGGGCACCAATTGTTCTCACCAACGTAAAGCAGTTGATCGTTTTGTTATCCAGGATGTCTCAGCCTGACTGGTGCTAATTAAGAGCTTTTATTGTTTGTCTTGGGTAAAATGGCAAAATTGCTAAATTTTTACCCGGCAGTACTGTAGTGTTTAGACGAGAATGTTGAGGGAAAATCTCAAGTGTTGAGTTTTTCAGAGGACAAACAAAAGAAAACACTGCAGGAAAACACTGAACAATGGAAGCTAGTGGATCAGAAGCTAACGTGGAAGCGAGTAGATCAGAAGCTAATGTGGGAGCTAGTGGATGGCAAGCTATCATGGAAGTTAGTGGATCACAAGCCAACGTGAGAGCTGGTGGCTCGCAAGCTAACATGGAAGCTAGTGGATCACAAGCTAACGTGAAAGCTGGTGGATCGCAAGCTAGCATGGAAGCTAGTGGATCACAAGCTAACGTGAAAGCTTGTGGATCGCAAGCTAGCATGGAAGCTGGGGGATTTCCACTTAAGAAAGACCTAAGCATTTAAGCTTCCGTAAAAAGAGAAAAAAAAAAACTTTTATTAAAGATTTTATAGATATGTTTTTTTTGTATGGATAGTGTGATACTTTGAGTGATATTGTTTTCATGTTGCAGTGACTTCTCCCTGAAAGCTACATACAAATACTTGAAACAAGCCAATGCAAAAACAACACAGAGGTGGACCGGGCAGATTTTTTGTTTCCAGACAACTGCAAATTCGAGTGATGACATTTTATCCTACTTTTTAGAATCGTGATTTTATTCAACATGAGAAACGTTGCCGCATGTTTGAAAGGAGGTCGTGTGCGCCGGTGAACGAGCGCCTGTAAATGTGGTTTTACTGCTGTTTGTGTTCCCGGAAGGCAAAAACAAAAAAAGTGGGTGAACATGCAGTATTTTTGTTTGTAAACTAGCACTGACTACTTTTTTTGAGAAGAGGGTTTTTTTTTTCCTTTAACTTCAGTTTTTTTTTTTTCCGCACATGTCCATTCAGTGTTCATGGTATAAACGTAGCCTACTGAGACAAGAGATTCCTCAGTGTGTGTTGCGTTCCCTGAGAAATCTTGCTGAGTTTGTTCCTCTTGTGACGTCACTGGCGTTAAAGGAGAACAACGGGCCATTTCAGGTTTTGCGCACATCCACCATTACTATGTTTTTAAAGCACACGAATTTGGATGTAGCTTTGGTTGCTACTGCTCAAAACACAGCTGCACCAAAGCAGGATTTGGAAGTACTTTGGTGGGTTGACCTTAAGGGGTAGACGTGCATTGCATCGTGGCACATGTAGGAGGGCCGCAGTCAGTGTGGCACACACTGAAGAATTCATTTGTTCATCTGACTACATATTTACCATCGAGTACACATGAAACGGTGAGATTGTCCCTTTGAGTTTCCAAAACACCAAACCAGGAGAGGAGTGCCATCTAAGTCGTCTATATGACGCTGATTGATACTGTGCTTACTTCTGTGTGGTGCACGAGCTTCTACGTAACGCGTAATTGCTTTTATAGGTGAATAAAAGTATTTGTGTGTGACTTGTAAGCTCAAAGTGGGGAGGTTGACAATTGACACGTGAACCAAATTATTTGAAGCATTGATTTTCAAAGTGACAAAGTCGCAGGTCACAGAATAACGACCAAGAATTGGAACTGAAATGAGAATTGCGTATCGTACGTGCTTGAGGCACCAGCATGTTCACCGGGGAACACAGACATGTTTTACGGTTTATTTTGGCAACGACTCTCATCACCAAACTCGCATCGACGTGCGAGTTTGAAAT
Organism: Dactylopterus volitans; assembly: GCA_901007715.1. Taxonomy (NCBI): domain Eukaryota; kingdom Metazoa; phylum Chordata; class Actinopteri; order Syngnathiformes; family Dactylopteridae; genus Dactylopterus; species Dactylopterus volitans. The sequence goes on from CAAKHG010014322.1 coordinate 6,749, forward strand.
ACCTTTGCTTTAATAACTGGAAATTTTTGAATGCTGTCGGCTGCCACCAGTACGGAATGGGCATTACCTCAGACAAAAGCGGCAACTGTGTGTGTCACTGCTCCTTCGGGACGTCTGTCCTCATGGGAAATATACTGTAGTCTGCTCCCATGTGACTTTTCTACCGTACATAGCTTCTATGTTATCACTGGAACTTTTTTTGACACAATGTTTTGCGTACTGTATTGACGGAAAGGTTTACAAGTGTTTTAACTCTGTTTGATCAAGAACTATGTTGATTCGGGGAAACAAAAACAGAAAAAAAAAAAGAAAAATGCACAAGCCTTCATAAAAAAAAACCTGTTTTCCTTTCATGGTTAAATGAGCAGTTTATTTAGAAACTTCTTCTATGGTGCTCAAACGAACCCAGGAACTTTTTTTTTTTCAAACTTTTGATTTAAGAAACCAAAAAGCAAATGTTTACATGCTTCGTTAATACTGCTGAACCTGTCGAATGTTTTCCCTTTGAAAACAGTACGCAAAGACAATTTTAAAAAAATATATCTTATTTTTCTTTTCTTTTTTACCTTCTCTTTTAAAACATTTTCTATTAAGAACACATACAGTATATATTAACACAGTGTAAAACTGAAATTTGTTATCAGGTAGCACACCATAGAAAATATTAATCAGTAGCTCTTTGATATTGTGTGTGTTATAGATTAAACCATTTGAGTGCGTATTTTTAGGCTTATATGTGAATTACAATGTCTGAGTTTTACTTTTTTTCACCATAACATCTTTATGTTTGATCAGAATCACATTAGAGAATATTTTTCTTTTGCTTTTTTTTTTTATTTTATTTTACTGTTGATGACTCTAAAGCGCAAATGCATTTGAAAAAGAACAGATTCTGTTACTATTTTTGTATTTCATTTGAATCGCTAGTGGAAAAGCATTGATGTATTTTCATTTTCTTTTTTTTTCTTTTTTTTACGTTTGTGTAATTCTTATAGCATCCTATATATATAATTTGTACTCAATAAAACAGCTTGGCTGATTAAAAAAAGTGTCTTGTCTGTGTAAAAACTGAATCTGAATATGCCACTTAAGAGTCAATGAGGACTGTAAACTCAATTTTTAGCTCCATAAAGGAACTCCAGTAATTGCTCATTATGAACTGTATAAAACAACAATAATAACAAATTCCTATTACAATCTTACATTTTATTCTGGCTTGTTGGAAGCCATATAATATAAACAATATGTAATATAAAGATTTAATATGAAAGATTTAATTGTTTGACTCAGTTCGGCCTGTGTGTCTATTTAAAATGTACTTTTAAAAACCCTTTCAACAGGTAAAAATGGAGGAAGAAACCTGAGACAGTCACAGAGGACGAGGCTCCCTCTCTCCCAAGACAAGCAAATATTCAACAGATGTCGAATGTACAACATATAGATATCAAATGAAAACATTTACAGATAACAGTGGCAGTTTTTAATATATAAAGACATTTAAGCCATAATTTGTCTCCTTTCTACATGATCGCTGCAGTGAAATACCACCCCCAGCCACTAGCCAGCATGTGTTGTGCATCATTTAAGATTCAAAACGTTATTATTTGTATAGAAAAAAGCGCCAACTAAAATTTAATTTGATGACATACATGCATATATATGTATTTATTTATAAACGTGAGGAACGCTGTACCAGCTGAACATACAAAAACTGCAAGGGACTCTTGCTAGCCGTTAGCCTACCTAGCGCAATGCCTCACATTCACGCGGATTGTGAGCAAAACCTAGAAATTGCGTTGCGTTTATTTCCGATTTCTGTCGCTTCGCCGGAGGCAGACTATTAATTTTGTAATAGTTTTAGTTTTTTTTTTTTATTTCTTTTCACGGCGCTAAATCGTTGCTGACTTTCAGACTTGTGGTACCGGGCGGGGCGGCTTGAGGGGGCGGTTTACACGCTGGGCGGGGGACTCTTTTCTGGACCGGACTCGATAGCTTAAATAGCCACAAAGAGCGAAGGGAGCGGGGTGAGTGCAACGCCGAGGTTTCGCATTTAAACGAAAAAAAACAAACGTTTACCACTGAGAGTTACGCTTAGCTCAAATTCCAATAATTTAGAACTCGGGCGCAGCCACGCGTCGAATTAGCCGTGTTTTCGCCTCCGTCAGAAGCTAATGTTTACACACACGCTAGCTTACGTCGCGTAGCCGCGCCGGTCGACACGACAGATTTAACTTCGTTTAACACCCGTCGCGAGTTCGAATGAGCTCTCGAGTAAGGAAGGAAACTTTCGTTAAATCGCAGGGACCAATAATAAGCTAGCAAGCTTTTGTTAGTGTTTGCTGAAACTGCTGTATGCGGAATGTTTTCGTAAACATCGATGCTAACATCGTCGCGGAAGTTCCGGCTTTTGTGCCCCCCCCCTCCGTTTGTTACCCACAAACCACTTTATGTTTCTTTTTTAATTGGTTTTCATTATGAGTTAAGTGTTTCGACGGCTACTTCGTGGCTCGGGTGGCTGTTTCCGTGGCGTCTCACATGGCCATCGTCCGCAGATGCGCCACCAACAGCTGATCTCGGCTCAGATGTTCCGCGTGTTCCGGCCGCGACATCGCCGACGCAAGCTGACCCGGTGTCAGCTCTCAGAACACTAAGCGTATTGGGGACGACTCGCGCGGATTCCACTGATCCGATTGGTCGGAATGTTACCCGCTCTCGTGTGATTGGCGCAGAGGAGGTAGCATCTGAGCCATTCGCGAGACAATTCGCTGCGCTCGGGTGCGCACGGTGTGTCCCCCGACGGCCACCGCCGGATGAAGGTTCTACGTTTATTAAGGCTAAATCCCAACAACTGTCACGCTCTACAGACATTTCTTGGCACCTCTCACCAAAAAAAAGCAGTAGTTGATAGCTTGGAATTAATCAGTCTTAACCCGTTTTAAATGATAAAGTACCAAACTAAGTTTGTCAGGAGTGAATAAGGTTTCTTCCTTTGAAAGTGACATGAGGAGCACTTTCACGCTGACCTGAATGCAACAGGGCTCAAGCGGGTTGCATTGGAGCTCTGTTGCGGGTTGTTTGAGTTTCTGCAGCAGAAGGGGGGCACCAGTCGATCCACTCCACAGCGCCTACCACTGACGCTGGCAATAATTTTGTATGACTGCACCGTGGACGCAAACTCCTCCGGGATTTAGAAGCCGATCAAGCCTGCTTAAAGGGATTTCTGCAAAGTCAAGACAATACACTTTTTAGTGCTGATTTCAGCGTTTAGGCTCGTGTAGCCAGGACAAAGAACTTTGTGAGTGAACGCACAATGCAACTGAGATATACCCCCTTCACGTTCCCTCTATTCTAAATGTCTCTTCCATCTTATTTCACGCGTCCGGTTCGTAAAAAAAATCACTTGTTACTTACGCGACATCTGCGCAGGTCTGTCTCTGTGGGAGATGAAGGCGGTGAATGTCACTCTGAGAACAGGGAATTCCTATAACCGCCATGAGCTGCTGGCTTGGCTCAACCGATCTTTACAAACAAACTTCACCAAAGTGGAGCAGGCATGCACAGGTAAGTCAGCCTATATATTTTTTTCCTTTTAATTTATAGTACACCCTTAATTACAAACGCACAGGCTGGAAAATTCTCTGAGAATAAAGCACATATAAAGGTTGTGATGGGAAAATGAGATCATCAGATAGAGAATAGGCACACTATAAACATGTCCATAGAGCCTGTATGAATTGTCTGCAGTTGAATGAACCACTAAAAGTACATTTAAATAACTGAAACATGTTTCTATTTATTTTTTGCCTCCTTTGGACTTGAATGACGGCCTGCACTCACGCTCGTGCATGCATCGCTTAACGTGGTTTTTTTTTATTTGTGTGACTTAACAGGTGCAGCCTATTGTCAGTTGATGGACAGGTTATTTCCTGGGTCTCTTGAGCTATCCAAGGTCCGGTTCCAAAGCAGCAGCTGGGCCGACTTTATTCACAACTACGGTTTGCTGCAAGGTGCATTCAGAAAAGTCGGAGTGAGCCGTGTGAGTATTGGTACAAAATCCGGCACAGTTTGTATGTATGTATGTATGTATGTATGTATGTATGTATGTATGTATGTATGTATGTATGTATGTATGTATGTATGTATGTATGTATGTATGTATGTATGTATGTATGTATGTATGTATGTATGTATGTATGTATGTATGTATGTATGTATGTATGTATGTATGTATGTATGTATGTATGTATGTATGTATGTATGTATGTATGTATGTATGTATGTATGTATGTATGTATGTATGTATGTATGTATGTATGTATGTATGTATGTATGTATGTATGTATGTATGTATGTATGTATGTATGTATGTATGTATGTATGTATGTATGTATGTATGTATGTATGTATGTATGTATGTATGTATGTATGTATATATGTGTATGTATCTGTATGTATGTATCTATGTATGTATGTATGTATGTATGTATGTATGTATGTATGTATGTATGTATGTATGTATGTATGTATGTATGTATGTATGTATGTATGTATGTATGTATGTATGTATGTATGTATGTATGTATGTATGTATGTATGTATGTATGTATGTA
>CAAKHG010014325.1:13905-26986 GCA_901007715.1 Dactylopterus volitans
AAACCAAAAAAAAAAGAAAAAAAAAGTTTTTTTTTTTTTTTTTTTTTTTTTTTTGGAAGCCCCTCATCTCCACAGCTGTCTCCGAGTCCGTCAAAGTCGTGAGCTGTTTAAGAGATGATCTGGAACACCCTCAGCAGCAGGAAAAGAACAATTATATTTGAGAATATTTGGTGGGGCCAGGTGTGTCATCGGCAACAGGTTTGTTTAAGTGCTGTCACGCGCATGTGTAATTACTCCCCGTAGACCACAGCTGTAATTTCATCCTTTCATTTGCGACGTGCTGTGCGGTGTCCTGTATTACGGAGCTAATTAGGTCATTTGCTCCATTGAAGACATTGTTTGGAGATTAAGTTGCCCTGACCCATCTGGCTAATGGCATGGTAGGTTCTCAACTCCCATTAAAATATCTGCCACAGAGGACAAAGAAATATATTGAATCCTATTATTGTCCTAATCTAATTATTCAACATAAGTTGACTTTCATTTGCTCGCGGCGCCCGACAATTCCAGCAAAAACTGAAGAAGGAAACCAAAGGGATTCTTCGACGTACATCAGTCAAATGATGATCAGTTGTACGTTACACCTGTATTCCATACAGTTCAATTCTTCGCTTCGGCTCATTTAGCAGAATGAACGTGTACATTGAAAACATCCATTCGGTCACAGTCTTGGATAGTTTTTGTTGGTAATAGCCATCGAGTCCCGCCACCCTCCCATCGCCTCTCAGTCTCAACGCGGCGACGTCCTTCCTTAACAATCCCAAAGTGAAAAAGTAATTAGTATGATAACCGTCATACCATATAGCTAATGGGATGCTTCACAAGTTCCCACCCATCTGCCGTTTCATCGACCACTGGTTGGCGTAATTGTGCCGTATGACTCACATCCATCTGTCTCGACCAAAAAAGACTGCAGTGGTACCCTGGCAAGCTCAAGTGCCCTTGTAACTCAACTGCCAGCCACTGGCACCAAATCTGAAATGGCTAAGACAGATGCTGCATCTGGCATGCGTTTTTAGACACTGGCAAAAATATAGATAAAACAGATAATAAACTACTTTAAAGAGCGCAGCCTTAACTCGCTGCCTCGGCAGTGGCGCGTTGCCAAAGCCGGATAACTCAATTCCAAACATTTAAAATTGAAAGCGCTGCTCTGCACAATGATTTCATCTTTTCACGGGGATGTCCGCAAATAGCCCAGCAACGCAGTGCACTGTGGTTTATCCAGATAATTTCAGAATAGGAAGTCGTATCAAAGGAGGAGAGTCTTCAGGCGGAGTCCAAATTAGTTTTGTAAGTAATAGATTTGCAGCGCCGCTATCTACACAAATGCACATTCACTAAAACTACTTGAATTATAGATTATGTCACATAAGTGTTTCAAAATCATAATTACTGCGTGATAAGGCGCAGTATAATGTCACAACTCCTTAAAAGCATTTTTTTTTTTTTTTTTAGTTTTAATCATTGCAATGATTTGTGGGTACAAAGTAATCACAAGTAAATGTCTTGAATTGGAAAACAAATTGACATACGTGCTCACAGTATGTATGAAAGCACCTTACCATTATGAAGTTAATGCTATAAATAAAAAATAAAATAAAAAAAACAACGAAGGGAAAGATGTCAAGAATGAACCGTGTTGCTCCAGAAACTGTGAAATGTTGCTTTTAATACACAGAGAAAAACAATTATCTGAGGTCTGACAACCACATTGTTGCATTGTTTCATATATTATCATTTAATTTTTGAGTACTTTTATAATAAACACTGATTGCTTCTTTCATCCACAGCACTTTATTTCTTTTTACGCCAACATTCATGGTGCTTGCTTGCTCTGTTTCATTGCTACTACCGTGCTTGCTTTAGCAGTATCAATCTTCTTGTGGTTTATTTAATTTTATACTTTATTACGCTTCATTCCAAACATTTCAGCACTCCATCTTATTTTCATCTTAACTACCTGAAACAATTTCCTGTATTTCTGTCTTATCTACAGCACATACTGAACTAATATCTCTTTATATGGGCTCAGTGCTGGATGTGTGGTCATGTTGTTCATTTTTCTCTCCGTTTTCCTCTGTAAATGTTTATTCTGTATTCTTTTATCTAGCAGTCGTGGTGGTAGTACTGTAAGGTAACAATAAGAAGTAAATGAAATGCCCACTGATTCAGTTAATGCTTCGCCATCTGTTGTACATGCATATGCTACATGTTTTGATGAACATAAGAAAATGTCTGACTGGAGTGGTATTTCTCTGGCGGATAAATATCCACAGCTACTCCCTCAGCACTGACCGCTTTCTTTTCACTGCGCAAGACGCCACGCCGACGTTTCTGAGAGGCCTCCGAGCCAAAAATTTTGATATGTGATTTCCAGGTCAAACTGCAGACCTCAGAGAGACAGACTTTCCAGCTTTGGCATGAATCTAAAGTTTGCTCCATCTCCCTGACTGTAATTGTGCCATTTATATAAGACAGATACAATCTCCACAGATGATTATCACTTCATACTCTAATCAATGACAATCATTTCTGCAATTCAATGACTACAGCCAGCGAAAACAAGATATGAAAAATTGTTCAATGTAGTTTCAAATGAAATAGATCTGTCACTGTCCGCATCTAATGACTGTTGACACTGACACTATTGCAATTTGAGAGAGGTTATCTTAACTTGATAGGAGACAAACGATGAGAAATTCCAGCAAATGACAAACTCGCTGCCATTGGAATTGCGAGGCAATTGCCATTTTGTCATGGTTAGTATGTAATAGCCAGTTTTTTTTTTTTCTGCAAGCTTTTCATTTTTATGACAACTTGATTATGTATTTACACAAAGATGGAGAACTGAGTGCCCATGATGCTCGTGGCTGTAATCTTGCATTCGGAAAATTAACTTAATTTGCCTGGTGGAGTGCTAAGTAATAGCCTTGAAATGGGGAATCAAGGCCTGGATGCCAACTCTCTAATCTCAATTATAAAGGCAAATATCTTTTCAAGAAAGACAACCATGGCCACAAGCGGTGCTTAAGTCAAGCAACAGGAGGCCTCGCCAAGGGCAATGCGACTGCTGATAAACCCACGAGTCAACAGCAGATTTAATCTCCACGTCCCACTTGGCACATAATGGGAGAGTTCAGACAGATTTATCTTGGAAAGTCTTTGCACCTACGTACGCTCTATTATTTTTATCTCATCAAGTGAACGTGGCATTGAAGAAAGTATGACAAGTTTCATTTCCAGTGGGTGGTCTTGACAAGCAAGCCCCAGATCCCAAAGCAAAAAAACAAACTTAATTAGAGAGGAAGGAAGCGCTGCGGTGTGCCTTCACTTACGCCTCCGGAGACAAAGCTCTTACAGCACCAAACTTGCAGTAGATTTCATTTTAACCTCTTTGTCACCTGCGCCGCCGCGTCGACGTCTTATCTCATCCCATCAGGAGGGACGCGCCGACGCAGCGGAGTGGCAGGGCCGGGTCACCGCCTTCATCCTCGCCACGAAAAAAAAAAATAAAAATGACAATGCATACGTCATGTTCGGAGAGAGGGTGTCCGAAATGAGCAGGCTTCAAGTAACCAAGCCACACAAGCACGACTGCGACACTTTCTCAGTGCTGGATGATTGGCCGATTGCGCTGCTGCCTCCGCAAAAGGGGTTTTCAGCCACGTTTGTTTGTGTGATAGCAGGGTTAATTAAATATATAATTAAAACATTTCATCGTGGGTGGGCTATGGCTGATGAGATTCGAGTTGCAATCATGAATACAGGAGATGGATTCCTCTAGGGCCGCCACGATCAGCCGCCATTCTTTCTGATGTTGATGCTGGTCGTGTGTCCACATTAATATTTCAAAACGTCTCAAATTGACACACCTGCACCTCATTTTGAAGGTAGCCACTGGCTGCGCTCCCTCTCTCAAAAATGAGATTCAGTTTGCCCGGTTGTATCAGGTGTGTATTTTCGAACGCGCCCACCATCCGGGGTGAGCTGCCCAAACTCCACCGGCCTAAGCAGCAATGGCGGCCGGGACGAAGGCCACTCTATGCAGCGGGCTATGTTCGGTGTCTACGGTGACCCCGCGACTGTCGTTGGCATAACCCTGTTTAAATCGATCCACCATACAAAATCCACAATGACTACAGCGTTCAAAGGGCTTAAAGGGGTTTCATACAAACTTGATTGTGAGATAAGGCCAAGATATGGCGGCAAATTGTGCTTCCTCGGCGGAGGTTTGCGCTTTCCAAGTGCTTCCACTTATCTTTGTTATCTGTCATGCTTGGCTGAAGAGTTGGAACTACTGTGAAATCTGGTTATTCCCTGCGCTCTCTGCTTCCTTAACACGGAAATGGATGATTAAATTTGTGGTTTCCAACTGGACAAAGTCAGGTCATTGCAAGGTATAAATTCATAGCTGCTGAGTGGTCGAGGGGTCGGGATTATTTGATCGTGCGTGATTTTGAAATGGATAAAAGGAAGCTAACCTGTGAATCCTATCAGAAACAGTGCTCAACTGAGACCAACAAACCTCTTTCACTCATAATAATTGACATTAGCATCTCAGCAGTGTGTTTGCCGCATGTTGCTATGGAGACCTGCTACCAAAATAGGCTGACCTGCTCCATCAGTTCAAGCTCTTTGTGTCCAGGCCAAGTAAACACCAAAGTCCATGTTGGAGCTTAGTCAGAGAGTGTTAACGATATCTGGAAATTACTGTAAAAGAAGTCTAATTAGCCCAATTGATTCTCTTTATGCGCATTTCTTCAAGTACAGCACATATTAAAGCAACTGACTCGTGAAGTCTAATTCATAAAATATTGCCAATATTGTCATGCAGCGTTGTTTCATTGAGCAATTACGGGGATAATGTGGAAAGGAACCAGTGTTGCAGCAGCCTGGGCGCAGACAAAGATGGTGGTGGATGCCTGTCCGAGTGCTTGGGATGTGTGCGTGCGTGCGAGCGCGTGTGTGTGTATGCAATTGAAAGTAATGAGAGTAAGATGTGAGAGTCCGTTCGTCCCTCCACACACAAACAGACATTTGCACAAAAGGGGAAACTAAATAAGCGGCATCAACAGCTGCCGCTTCTACCTGCCTGTGCCGGCTCCTTGCTCATTCTCATCCAGCCGCCGGCGACCACGCCTGAATCCGGGCTTCTGTGTTTGCTCAACTATGCAGTCCTGAGGTTTACACTGAGTGGGCCGGGTTAGCTGTGGGAAACACAAGCTGATAATATCTAATCCTCAGTGTGAAGGACATATTTGTCTTCCCACCCAGTATCCGGCATGTTTAATAAACCCCCGGTAGCTCGCTGAAATTCGACTGCAGCACATTAATTCACAGCCGAGGAACATGCAAAGGCGTCGCTGCCATTTCAGCCTATCAAACATCATGTTGTGGGGTGAGCGTGAGCATTTGTGTCAGGTTAAAAATCATCTTGAGTGTAACACAATTATGGGTTCTGCAAGGCCATTTTGGCTGCGGCGCGTCTATTAACACGGGGGTCGGGATTGATTTGACTCCACATTGTACTGAGCTAAACTCTCCCAGCATCAAGGTGAAACACAATTCTTTATGTCATTGTGCCCGAGTCTGCAAGTCGATCTCTATATCCTGGCGCCGCCAGATAAGGCCTCGTAAGTTCATCACAGCGAGAGCTTCACAGGCGAGGAGGAAGCATGATATCTCACTCTGGCCCCGTGTCTTCATATCGCCACATCATGGCAGGAAAAGAAAAAAAAAAAAAAAAAAATCTCCAGCAATGCAGTTTTCTAAGTGAGCTGGCTTAACAGTTTGCAGGCGGAATGTGCTTCCGGTGATCTCACCAACGGCACATTTGGGCGGCTGGAGCGAATTTGCATTGGTTCCGTGCCGGATCGCTCATGCCGCGACTTCGCCGTTCCAATTTTGCGCGGAGGAGCTGGAGCGCGCGCGAGCCGACGCCCACCTCGCGGGGAGCTGCTCCATCATCGAATCTCTGCGCCGTCCTCGGCGAGGAAAAACACCTGGCCGCCATCTCCTCGGGAGCAGAACCACCCCGCAGAATTGCCGCCTCGCGGTACTTGCATTATGCTAAGCAGTCAAAGGCATCAGCCAAAATACATGTTCTGTGTGTAAGCAGCAGCTGCTGTAAGGGAGCTCACTCGTCGATTTCATGTTGACATCTCCGTTTACCTGCTGAGGGGGGCCAGCTGCAGACTGGCTGGCATTTTTTTTTTCTGTGCCTGTAATAAGTTCGCAGATTTCCAAGAGCGTATTTTAAATATTCCCCTAACTTGCGACACTTGCAGTGAAATCGTGAATGAAATAATTAAATGCAGCATGGGTGACTTTAATAACCTTGCCGCCTGTGAGAGTGTGTGTCGATGTGGACTGGCTGAGCGGGGAAGCCGACTGAACTGAGACAGGCTTCGGTGCGCCTTGCTTTATGTTTCTCCTTCAGCCGAGCAGCAGGTCTCACTCTCTTGTGAACACATGACAGCTTACTCAGCAAGATTTCTTATTGTTCCGATTGTAAGCTGTTGCCGCGGCGTTACAGCCGCCATGTGTCACTGACAAAGCTTCGCAGAGTCTGAAACCTTGAAATGTAGCTGCCTGTCATGAATCATGGGGAGAAATGTATTTTCCCCATCCCTCAAATCTTGCCTGTATCTGCCATTTGTAATTATTTCTGTTGAGGCCCAGAATCACATTATACTATATATGGCATATGCAGACAACACAGACTTTTAAATACTGATAATAAGTACTGGGCCTCGACAAGCAGGGAGAAAAAAAACAACAAAAAAAACCAAACAAAGTCAGCACAAACAAAAGCCTGTAATTGAAATAATAAAGCAGCTTGACGAGCTTGTATGCATGTACATCTACCGCGCGGTAGTTTTCATTACTGATGTTTGTTTTCATATCCGTCCTCTTCTTCTTCTTCTTTTTTTTTTTTTTAATAAAATGTTGAAAAGTCGGCAGTGGGGCCGCTCCTGTCTTCCTTTCTAATTCACAGCAGAGCCAGAATCTCTGTTTGTATTTTCATAACGCTGCTCTGTGAAATGTTCAGTATGCATGACGGCACTCCCGCCAGAGCCGCGGCGGAGCGCAGCCCTGCCGTGCTCCAGACAACTGTATAGCGGGCTAACATAACCGGGCTTGTTATCGCGCAAACTGCCCCTTGATAACAAAGAAAAATAACTGGCCCTAAGACCGCTGCATGCAGCAAACCGTTTTAATTCAGCGCAGCTCGCACGCCAAGAGGTTGGGTTTGTGTGAATCAGCATCCCATTGGCATTATCACCTTTCCGAGCTTAAAACTGCTTTTACATTGTGCAACACTTTTCATTTCACTCTTAGGGGACGTGGTCTGAATAACATCACTTGGTTGGGGATTAAAAAGGTGGCCGGGCTGATTTAGGTTTTGCCAACAGCCAAAAACCTAATCTCTCTGCAGCCCAATCAGACGAAGAAAGGGAACACGGTCTGTTTAGCCGACAGTTTTAGGGTGATAGCAAACTTGCGGTGTGATGTGACATGACACCTGAGTAATGCTGACAGAACAGATTCTAAATGAGGTGCAGAATGCGGGGTACTCAACCATAAGGTGAGCCTACACGGTGGAAGGAGAGGAGGGAAAATATTGACAATCGAGTGCCACTGAAGTGTGTCGAAGCAAACTGGGCTGCTCATGATACGATAACAATTATCGCCGCCGCCTCGGCTTCATCATGCAGAGGAGCGCCGAGTGGTTTTAGACGGGTTCTGATTGTCACTTGAAACCTGAAGTACTTTGCATTCATCAACTCTGACTAAACCTCCATACACACACCTACGGATGCTGGATGTAACCTCGCCTTATCCAAACAAGGGCATCCAAACAGGCAAGAAAAAAAAAAAGAAAAGAAAAAAAAGGATGCAGCAAGGATGCAACTGAAATATTCTTTTACACATGACTTACAAGAAATAGGACCGACTGTCAGAAATGTTAGATTTCTTTGGTGTCAAAAACTTAATAATTAGCTGAAGGACGCAAAACAAACACACTTTTCATTTCAGGGTGATCGAGCAAAAACGTGAAACAATATTGGGTCCCCGCTCGCCAAATGTCAGGAATTCCTGTTTTACATCACCGTTAATCTAATATCTTTGGTCTTTGTGTGAGCCGCTGACCTTGACCGGCCATAATTCGATGTAAATGTGATGAAATTTACCGTGGATGCTGTAAAACATAATGACACGCTGGGACGCCGTCTGGGGCCGGCTGTCTTAACTTGATCAACTCTGATGCAAATTCTCACATCAAGATCTCAAACCCAGAAGAAACAGCTATTAGACCGTCACACCGGGAAAGGTGCCAATGCCGTAAAATACATTCCTGGTGATTTTTTTTTTTTTTTTTTTTTTTTTTTAACACCAGCGTTTCCTGACACGGTACAGTTTAAGTGTTTAATGGGGTCCCTGAAGGCAAAAGGGTGCTGCTCCGAGAGCTCTCACGCGTCATACCTGTACATGTGCATCACTCAGCCGCTGTCAAACCTTCAAAAAGCCAAAGCATAGGAAGCTGTCCCTGCTTTGACACACTCTCACACACACACACACACACACACAGACACACAGTACAGAAACAAACCCTCCTTATACGCCTGAAGCTCAGTGTTTGGATGCTTCCTGGCTTCACCTTAAAACAAATTGGGGTGATGTTTCTTAAAAGACCAGTATTGCACTTTTGTTGTTTTCTGATTCCGCTACCTGCAATTCAGCAGAGTCTTTGTGAGGAGTGGTGCTCCCATGCTCTTTCCAGGCCATGGGCTGTACAGTAATCAATGTTGATGAATGAGTAGGAAGGCTCTCTTTATTCCAGCCCTCGCTGAATAGAAAGTTTCCATTATCTCTCACAATGTATTCACTCTATCAAAGTGACAGGGTTGAGGCAAGCCACACTCCATTGCCCTCACTGTGCCCACACCTACCTTCATCCGTCTACCCCCCAAAAAAACAAAAAAAAACCCAAAAAAACAAAACAAAACAAAAAAAACCAGGGGAAGCCAGAAGAGACGGCCAGAATAACACAGCGCGCACCCGCAAAATCTATAAGACTTTAACTCTTCAGTGCCATCCATCAAAGCTGTAAGGACACAATTACGCGCCTGCGTCGTGGGGGAAAATATCCACCGTCGCAGGGAATAACGCAAGAGATGGACGGCGTTTCTTTCCGTGAACCGTCTGGACCCCCCCAAAAAAAGAAAAACTTCTGAACATTTTTAAAGATAAATGACAGAGGAGAGCAATTTATTCTCCTTATGTTCAAGCAATAACTTACTTTTCTGAAACACTTTTATTTTTCAGCGCACTTTTGTACCTGGCCTGATTTGGCTGCCCGTCAGCCTCTGTGACACTTTGAAATGGGTATGGGTATCCGAGCTGCTTTCAGCAGCGCTGGTTGTCGAGTAAAATTAGGTTTTTGTCCGCAAAAACCAAACAAACAAACAAACAAACAAAAAAAACAAGATGGCAGCTGGCGAGAAGCAACAAAACATAAGTAGAAAATAGAGCTCATTGCTCACTGGCGGATACGGATGCGAATGGGGGGGCGGGTGAACAGACACCGTCCCTAAATGGAGAAGTTGACTCGAGACTTTGAGATAACGCAAAAAGGTGAAACTCGCAGCATTCGCACGCTCATTCACACGAGGCTGGCGGAGGCGGAGGCGGCGGAGGCGGCGGCGGCAGCGGCGGCTGCCCTGCAACGTGATAACCAGCTCATTAAGAGCTGTGTCTTGCTCAAGGACACTTAAACAGTCTAGCGGAGGAGCCAGGGATCCAACCCCTAACCTCCAGACTACTAGACAGCCACTCCACCTCCCGAGCCGAGGCGAGGCCAGACGAAGCAAGCTTTTAATTCGGAGGCTGAATGCCGCCTCCCGTGTTCTCCTATCCAGTAAACAACGCACTTAAGATGATACCGCTCACATTATCATTACATATAATGACAGTGGCCACGCAAGGCCTTGAACCTTAATGAAGATACCTTCAGCAGACTCAGTCAACTCTTGAATGAAGACCTTTGCTTTTCTTTACGGAACGTCGACATTTACTGTGCAGATGCTCACACCGCACAATATGTATGGTCTGTTATGGCTGTGTGTGTGTTTTTTTTAATGTTTTTACAGCCTCAGCACTTGTTCAAGCACGGCTGATGCGGGCTGGGATCACATTATGTTTGTTACTCGACTGTGGTCGTGGTTTTTTTTTTGTTTTTTTTTTGCGCGCTGAACTCATTATGTTTTCATGTTGTTGATCTTAGGACTTTATGGGCCTTTGAGAATAGAGCCATGCTCTTCTCTATTAATTCTGCTAAATGGCTTACACCTTGCAATCTTGCAATGCGAGGACACCAAATTAAGCTTGTGCATAATTGGCAAGACGGAGGGGACAAAGTTTACTCCATGCCGTCAAGATTTTTTGCGCTCCCTTTGGGGTTTTATTCCGAAAGAGCAACATTTCGTCTGCACAAATATGGAAATGTGATAAAACTATCAGAAATCTCAGTCTGACACATCCATCTTTCATTTTGGCAATGCATTTCTCTCCGGCGCTTGTTCTGCATCAGTCTGCACTATTTTTTTTGTGTGATCTGGTGTCTGTTTTGAGAAAAAAAAATCCAATATTTGTGATATTATTAAACATGACAGCTCTAGGGCCTGGTAAATGTAATGATTAATATTGCTCGACAAGTTATGTTTTTTTTTTTTTTTAACGACAAACACCGAACACAATCTTATTCCTGACATCTTTTTAAGTCAAGCAATGAATCTAATTATATCTGATGTACCACCTCTCCTATTTAAGCAATTGTGATCACAGTACTCATCTCTGGAGCTCACTATTAAAGTCGTCTTCCACCGCGCTACTTTTTCCTGCTCACATCTTCACGTCTGTATAACAAGTTTGGAGGGTCACACACCTCCAATATTGGATTTCGGGATGTGCAGACATCAATTAAAACTTTGGTATAATTAGGAGCGAAGCACAGTCAACTGTCTGACTCACTTCAGTGGGCTGTAATCATTTTCTCCTGGAATCATCCTCTATTGCTGAAAACTAAGCCGGTTAGTGTTTCTACTTCCTGACACACAACCAGATGGTCGTCCTCGCAGCTGCAATGCCGAGGAGCAGCAGAGAGTAAACAGGAGGCTCGGTCTGAATGCGTTCGACCGGCCTATGAAAAGGGTCTTGAAAGGGGGAAAAGACAGGAATTTGGCTAAAACAAATTATCATTAAATTAAAAGTGATTGCAGGGACCATAGAAAAATAACACCATCTGTGTTTACACCGGTTTCCGATGAGCCTCGCTTTCAATATTGTATTCTGTCTCAATCCGATGGCTTCAGAGGTTTGGCACGAGATATATCGATGCATATCAAGGATGAATTGATCGGCGTTTGCCATTCTAAGGTCAAGGTCACCGTGACCTCACAACACACGTGCATTCCCGTAGCTCTCATTATGACATGATGAAAACACGGCATTTTGTATCCATAAGGTCAAAGGTCAACATCACTGGGACCTGTTTTATTCTCATCAGTACGGAATTTCCCAAATGCCCGGAGGACTTTCTGGATATCTGGTTTTTATTTTGTTGGTCATTTTTAGACAAACATCTAACCAGATGACATGAAGAAGTCATGGAGTTTTTCTTCTCTTAACACATTTGATACAATGAATTTAAAGTCTTCGCTGCGTACATTATATTATGGGCAGACTTGGATGTTACCCGCAACTTCATTGGTCCGCAGAGACATACAGCATTACAACAACAAAGTTTGAAAGAGCCTCCGGTTTGACGCCGGAAAAATAAGGTCTGTGGTCGACAAAAGCAAAATGAAGTAAATATCATAAAGCTTTGTGTGCCACGGAGTTTATTTTCTGCCATCGTCTTAAATCCAATGGAAAAATCCCATTGGATTTCTGCCGAGGGAACCTGACTTGTGGGTTGGCCTACTTCCGAATTGGCCTACAAAAATATATCATGCAACACTGTGTTCCAAAGTGAGGGACGGCGGAACAGCCGAGGCGAGTGACACCGAGCAACTGATCCCGCCAGAGAAATAAAAATCCCGGTACATGAGAGAAGAACGAAAGCGATTGTTGTGCCCTCGGCAGCACAAAATGGAGGACGAGACCGGATGGCTTCCTTTGCTCTCCAGACAAAAGGAGAGCAAAGAACTCGCTCTCCCAGCATTCCTCAAACTATCACAGGCGGGTGTGAAAACCCCCAACTCCAACTTCGATTGGCTATTTTATGGCCAGAATCCCGAGGTCACCAGGCCATATAAAAAGGACAAATACCTCGACTGAACATTGCAATAACAGCATCAAACCGCAGACCTGCAACCCAGCACATCAGCGGCATCCTTCTCATACGAGGGACGCGGTAACGTACTGGGCCTGGTCAGCAACGTAATTATCAATCAAGTTATGCGTTAACAGAATAACTTTTGAGACTGATTTGTAACACTGGTTATCTGGTGCCCCGAGGTGGATTTAATGTAAAATTAAATCCTATTATTCTTTTATAGTAAATACTAGTATCTCAATATTAATATTTTACTAATTTTGATAACCAATAATAATAATTAAAGCACAGCATTTATGAGGCCTGTGTGCGAGGCCTACGACATCAACACTGCCCGACAGTGTGAGCTGAACAAATGATGCCCCCCCGCGTGGCTACCGAACATCTTGGTGCCCCGTGTGAGGCAGAGAATTTTTCACTATTGTGCAATATTGACATTCAGCAAAATTTTTGACGTCACTGAAAATTTTACCCAGAACTAAACTAACCCAGAAACTTACTTTCAACGCGGCTAGTCTGCTGCAGCAGTAGACACCCAGCTTCACACCCAGCAAGAGCAGCGTGCTGAATCGTGATGTTTTTTTTTTTAAGTTGCTAAAACTGTTTTGAGAATTGAAGCCCATTATGCTGAGAGCTTGCTACTGCTTGCCACGCTTCCCAGTTGAGTCTTCTCTGTAGGAACTTGAAGAGTCCTATTTGGCATTCAAATAGCACATATTCAATGCAGCGGATGAACTG
>CAAKHG010014329.1:0-14400 GCA_901007715.1 Dactylopterus volitans
GAAACCTTTTGTAACCCCCAACTGCCACTATTGTATACCGATATACTGTGTGTGCATGTGTGCGTGCCTGCGAGCGTGCGTGCATACGTGTGTGCGTACGTGTGTGTGTTTAAGCGCTGAGATGTTCATGAATGAAGAAAATGAAAAGCCAGAGGACACAATGCCAATGACCATAATAGAGAGATGGCCACAGTAGATGAGAATGACAGTCCTGATCATGGCTTGCATGATGACATAGAAAGAAACAAACACTGTCTTCCAACCAGAAGCAAATGAAGTTCTCCAAATTATACAAAGAAATAAACTCCAGAAACTGCCGCCTGACACTCATCCCCATCCCTATCATGGCCTTGTCAGCAGTAATTGGCAGCAACAGTGCAGATGTTTTCTCACCAGACAGTTGTCGGATTGTTTTGTTTTTTTGTTTTTTAAGAGGAAATCACATCACGTGATAGACATTATTGCCCTTGTGCTGACCTTGACTTTTGGCAACTTTGTCTAAGCAGTGTCTGAGCTCTCCGTTGTTCACTCACAGATCAAATCATTTATTGTAAATTTTTGCTATGAAGGCAAAGTTAACTTGTTTCAAGCTCATGTGTTTAGCTCAATTGATCCAGATGTTATGTGTATTTTGATTGTTTTTGAACTGATAGGATCAACCAAAGAGAAAAAGTTATTGAACTTTCATGTTTCTCTGGAAACCTCCATGGTGCGTAGTTCCTCCCAAAGAAAAGATACTACAACTGTTAGGTTGAAAAACATCTGTTTTTACATTATAAAGATGCAAAAGAAAACATTTTTTTATTGAGAAAGTTTTACAAACTCTTGAGAAGCGGCGCTATTATTTTGCTTCCTTCCTTGAAAATAAACATTTTAACAATGCTTTAAAAATTAGATTTTTGATATCTGTCAGTACGCCGCATAACTTTGTCTATAATAGTTTGGTCCCCATAACTGAAAGACTCCTTACAACCATGGAAAATATTGGCTTGAATGAGTCTTAATTGCTAAACAAGATGCTTGTTGGGAAGATGCACTTGACATGGAACTCGATCCGGTAGTTTCTGAAGAAGCCAGCAACTTCTATATGTTGAGAAATGCTATGAGGGGAGGTAAAGGGCCTCATACTTGCTCAGATGTGCAAATGGATGGATGGCTCTCTGTGTGTGGTTGTCCAGTCGCTAATTCTTGGGTGTCCAATCGTGCTGCCTTCATGTGGTAGAAAACCAAATCCAGCTTGAAGGACCAAAGAGGATGGGATTCTAGGACACAAACAGTTTTGGGTAGACGAGAATGGATTCCAGTCAGAGAATCGTTCAAAATTTCCAATTAAAAATAGTACAGAAGTGGATTGAGTAGAGAATATTATGACACTGGGAAATTTACACAACTTGCCTACCAGGTTAGGTCCAGGTTACCTCGATGCCACAGCAATACCATCACGATACCAAAGCATTATCGTCACATCGCCATCACTGGCATATGAGGCACATGCCCCCTAAAGAAATGCCTCAACATACGTAAGAAGAGGAATGGCATGAATAATATGCCTATATTAATTTAACCAGATGCTGGTGTTGATTACAAACTACTAGAGGATGATAAAAGCTGAAATGATCACAGTGATGATCATAAGAACATGACTGAAGAAAGTCTTATTGACATTGTCCAGTATACCTCCTCCAGTTCTTCAACAACAGCCTTGGTCGGTTGAACTGACAGCGGTACTGACTTCCTAACATGCATGTTTCTGATGACAGGAAGAAACCAGAGCACCTGGAACAAAAACCCAAGCAGACACTCAAGGCAGAACGGACCTGGGGTGGCCAGGGTTCAGTCCCAAACAATCTATCGTCTTTGTCTTTCATTTTTAAGAAAGCCTTTACAGTAAAGTCATTACATTCAATTCCATTTATCCATTTGGATGGCTGTTTTGAGAATTTGACCCGGAAGACTTGTCTTATGTCACCAAAGCATACATGGAACAGCCAAACCAAAAAACACACTCATAGATACACACACCACAAATTAGTGCAATGCACCGGCAGGGCAACTCAGCCGGCCTCCACACCCCAGTTGACATAGGCCTGACCTCTCTTTTGTGTGTGTGTGTGTGTCCAGCTGGTTAGCCATACTCAGACTGGGTGGCTGTGAGTCCACTCACGTCTTGCTGCCAACGACAGAGGAGGGAAGGGAGGAGAGCAGTCTGGCATGGAGGCAGAGAGGCAGGGTGGCTGGGGGGGTGACATGAGAGTGTGTGTGTGTGTGTATGCGTGTGTGCGTGCATGCATGCGTGTGTGCTTGTGTGTGTGTATGTGTGTGTGTATTTGCCTGTCCTTGCCCCCTGGAGTTGCCTGGTCAATTAAATTCACATTGAGGATAAATGATTTGCAAATGATACACAAACAAGTGAGTGTCTTGTCCTTGAGAGGCTGTCAAAGATCAGGATTAAACTGTGAAGGCAAAAGGTCAGACAGTGTTCTTCACATTCATATGAAATACCAAAACAAACAAACAACCCATAATGACACATTTTATACAAATATTCACTATATTATTTGCTTAGTCATACTGATTTTGGGAACTCAGAATACTGTAATTAGAGAATATAATTTCATGCACATCACTTTGTCTTTTTTTTTTTTTTTTACCTTTGTCTTGCTTTTCTCAGATTTTTTTTTCTTTACAATATGCTCAGTTGATCTGATAAAGATGGTCATCTTACTTCCAAACTGACTTTTTTCATTTCAGTTTACTTTATACTGTGTAAATATGGTTATTGAAACTGATTTTTTTTTTTTGCGAATTCAATGTCTGTTGTGTCAAAAATGTATATCAAATGTCTCTTTAGCGCTTCATAGGCCAAATTGTTTGATCTGGTATTTCTGAATATGAATAATTATATATTACATTGCATTCAGATTCAGAAAAACTTGTCATTTCCATGCCTGTGATTATAATTGAATGTGTTCCCCTCTTACATATCCTGGACTGTTTGTTACTTTGCTCACTTGTGCTGACTCAGAAACCTTCCAATCAAAACCTCGAGGAGACATGGAGATAAGAGTTGGGAAAAGCTAGTGCAGTTGGACATCTAACCCTAACAAGTGGCATAACGTATAAATGCCAATGATGAGTGACTGACACTATAAAACCAAAGATTTCTTGTTTGGCAGCTTTGGCTCCTTGATCCTCGCATTTGTTCCTCGATTCTCTCTCTCGCATCCTCGCTGGAAAGAGCAAATACATGGGAACGAAACATGAGTGAGGAAAGCCAGGAAACACATTAGCATAAAAAGAAAAGCCCCCACGGTCTCCTCCTCCTCCTCCTCCTGTGTGTGTGTGCGTGTGTATGTGTGTTGCATGAACCTGATCCTTTGCATTTGCAGCACAACTCTCCATGCATTCAGTCAAAAACTATGCTGCCTACCTGCTCAGCTTCTCTCCCAAACTTCACCAGATCCTTCCAGTAACTCTCTCAATGTAGTTTATACGCATCTGCTGAGAGTTTCTCCTTGTATCATTCTAACCATGTCCATGATCTTTCATTTGCCCCATGTCAATGATTGTATTGTGATAACTATATTGTACAATAAAAATATCCAAAATTGTAGAACTATATGTCTTAAAAATTCCACTAAAAAAAAAAAAATCACATATAAAAGGTTTTCCAATGGGCATAACTTGTGGGCTTGGTTTCTCTCTATCTCTTTCTCTCTATCTATCGTTCTCTCAGTGTGTGTGTATGTGCTTTTGCATGCACGCATGTGCGTAAATTTGAGAGAGGCGGAAAACAACAGAGACCAAGAGCATCAGGCACGGATGAGACCCCCTTCTGGCTATCCTCTGAGGGGTTGATGATACTAAAGACACTGGAGAGCGCCCCGGCTGTGACCCACCCACCCACCATACACACGCATTTGCACACACAGACACAAACACCAAAAACACACACACACACACACACACACACACACACACACACACACACACACACACACACACACACAAACCAACCCTCCAACCATTCTGTTCTCTTTACAACTTTACAAAATAGGCTTTTAATTTAGCTGGGTGGCTGGCGCGTGTGGGGCCCGCCAACATCAATCATCATGAGGAGGCTGAGGAGGCCAGGCCGTCCCCTGGGCCCTCTCACTGAAGAGAATGTCCCTGTGCACCGCGCGCACACACACACACACACACACACACACACACACCTTCTGCTCTTTTATATAGACAGTGGTTTGTGAGACCTCGGGATCTTATCATTCCCTCAAATACACACATCCCCTCCAGGCTCTACATGATGAGACCAGAACAAACACAGATGGGAAATGGAAGAAAATGTAAAAAAAAAAAAAAAAAAAAATAGAGCATCTTTTCTGATCTGTTTTATTTTTCTACTATTCATTACATTTAACTCTAAATAAAACAGTGAACCACATGACAGGACATGACAAAGTGTGTTGAATATGCATGCAGCCAAAGCTAGGTTTTGAAAAACATTTTCTTTCCCTTTTGTCATCATTTTTGGAATCTTTTGTATGAGCATGTTCTCCTCTAAGCCCATTTGTATTTGCATTGCAAACATTTAATTTCCATTTTGGGTTTATGTGCCTACCTTCTCTGTTAATTGGATTTGGATAAGTTCCAAATGTTCAGTATGTACCCAGCAATAATTATATTCCTGAGGAGATCTGAATGAATTTCGGCACTAACTGTGATGACTTGCTGGCATATCAGTGACATTGACACTTTATTATGTATAAAAGATTCCATGCATCAAGCAAAATGTCAGCAAAACATCATGTCTTGAAGAGAGAGCACATTATTGCTTTAAATGCGATAGAATATGATCATCTCTAAGTCCATTATGCATCACCACTGATAGGTGTACAATTATAAAACGGTAATTTCTACACCCACGGAATGTGCCACATTGAATTCTTGGATTTTTTTTGCATAAAGTGCACATGTAATGGACAATGTAGAGTAGAATGTTTAAGCTTGCTATGTGACAGACAAAAAGACACAATCACATAAAAATAGCAACTGTGAATAAAGTGCACACAATAATTGTGACATAGTGATGATCATTCTAAGATCGTTTCATGCTTGAGCACTATTTCAACACAAAGTTTTAAAACTAAGGCAAAAACATTGATGAAAACTAATGAACTGGCATTTATTATCCAGTATTTTGATTTCCAGTGTATTTAAAGCCGTTCTTTTAGCCAGTACTTCTATTTGCCTCTGAAAGTTTGAGGGTGTGGTCTTTGACCTTTAGACGCTGCACTTCATGATTCAGGTTAAGGAAGGTTAAATTATCAATTTAAAAAGAAATATCCTTCCACAAAAAATATATATTTTTGAAGCAATATACAACTGACATTAAAAGGCAAAACTAATTTAAAAAAAATTATGAAAGTCCTGAATTTAACTATAATAATGATATGGATATCTAGGCAGCCAGGCCAGCATCATTTCCTTTTCGCAGTGGAGTAGTAAATAGTTAAGTGCCATGCAGAGGTTCACGGGTGCCCTAAGCAGGATTTTGAAAATATGCAAAAAGAGCTTGCCAGGTGGGATTTGGGGTTTGTGTACCTGGAAATTTTTTCTGATCTGAAGGTGGGTGTTTTACGACCTTTTGAAAGCAAAAGTGGACACTAAAAGTTTATAACAGCGTAGACAATCTCATCGTTATCTCTCATTTCACTTTCTCTCTGTTAGATATCTGTTTCTCTCTGTTTGACTCCTTACTGGTAAACTACTCAAAATATGCTTCCATTCAACTCCATGTCAACACACATCATCAAAGATTGCTACACACACAAACACCACTCTGAGTGATACTGTTGACACGTAAATACTAAAGTCAACACAAGCTGGCATGTCATAACTTGCATTAAAACAAAAACAAAAAACAGAAGGCAATACCTGAATGCTGCATATGGTCATTTTAGTTATTGTTTGAATTATATAGAATGGGGAAGTGATATTGTTGAAGAGGTGGGCTGAGCATCCATCGATGTGCTGTTGTCGTCGATAAGCAACAATAAAAAGAAAAGAACGCCCTGATAGGACAATAAGGAAAATGGGAATTCAGGGTTTTCAAGTCAACAATGATGGAGAGTCGAGAGAGAATCCCGCAATATAACTGCCAGCCCACATGTAAGATGAGCCTCCCTTGCAGGTAAACAGTCAAGGGGATTAAGATGCTAAAACCAGACACAGATGGAGTCTAGCAAACTAAGCTCACGCAAAAACACACAAGCAACCCTCCCATTCATGTCAGATGTATGACCGATACTCTTGAGTTGCATTTAGGCATCAGTCTAACAGCTGGACTGGCCATCAGGAGCATAGTGCTCCTGCTGCAAAATGATTGCACACAATGGAAAGTAGCTAAAGGATGCTCAAAAAGTCGCTAGATGTCGCTCGATAACTCGATGCAAGAATTAGCATCTTTGTGACATATTTGTTTGCCTTCATTCCGCTAGAGGGTTTCAGCCCATGATATCTTCTCTCCTGCTCTCTGTACTCAAATATACTGGATTTAAATACAGACCAATTATCAAAAGAATAGTTCACATATATATAATTGTTGTTTGTGTTGTAAATAACAAGCTGGGCGAGTGTGAAATATTGACTGAAACATTCAGAAACATTCAGAGGTGCAGTGAGACATGCAGCCAATATAGGTGCCTCCTTTTTGAATTCGGGGCTCTGAATGGCTCAACAGTAACATCCTCTCCTCATAAGAATAATAAACACAGAATAAAATTACAAGTTGAGATATTATCCTTATTCTTGGTAACATCTCAAACTGCATTTATGCTTGAACCTGTATTAAAGTCTGTCTCTCCCTCCCTCTCTCTTTCTTATTCTCTCTCTCCCCTTCCCTCTCTCCCCTTCCCTTCTATTTCTCTTCTGCCTCTCTCAACCCTGTGTCTTCCTGGTTGTGTGTAATCAGATAAGCCAAGCCAAGAAGTGTGATAAGGAAGGAGCTCCCTGGGGTGCTATGTCGCTCCCTCTCCACCTTCCCACACCAACGACACCCCACCAATACACCCTCCCCTTCAACCCCCCAGCTCTATCTGTGCTGCCGGTGGCGATGGTGGTTTAGTATGCATAGAGCTGAGCTATCTGCTCCACTGCACCTTGACTCCCTCAAAACACACACACACACGCACACATGCACACACACATGCACGCACACCCACACCCACACACACACGACGCACACATATCCACCACCACAGTATTCACCTATACATGCACACACAGCTCCATCACATAAACACATTACTGTTGGGGTAAGGTTGCTCACAGCAGAATGAAAACAACAACAACAAAAACACAAGGTAGATCTACATCACAGGCCTATTATTAAGCCTGTATATAAGTTTAAAAAAAAAAAAAAAGAAAGAAATCATCCAGTTATTCTGTGATCTGCCATTCCAAGACAGGAAGTGGCAGCAAAGTGGCAAAGGCTCACATTTTACCATGCTGCATAGTTGAAGGAAGAATTAAAATGGATTCCCCTCAATTGCAGTGTTGTTACTTGATTGTCTCCCTCCCCATCTCTCTGTCTCCCTGTATGACCTTTCACATTACAGGACTGTTTCACTATGTGTATACTCCAAATGAATGCTCCATTATAGGTAGTTTAACCATGTGCCTAAATTCATCAAGTAATTTCTTTTGATTATCTTAAATAACAGATAACCTACAATAATAAGTATGGGTCCACAGTGAAAATAGGTTTGTATAAAAAGTTGTCAGAAATTCATTTTGAGTGATTCCTTTTTTTTAAATGGGGCATTGTTTATGTAACAGACAGTTATCTGGATTGCTTATGAGGCAAAAGACTTAAGTTGTAATGTTGTGTGCTCCCAGGAAGGGGACCCACAGAATAACGGTGTGGTCCATCCGGTTTGCATGTACATCTGGTTTGCATGCAGCCAAGAAGTGAGCCGCGCACTGATGCCTTGAGAGCAGCGCTGCGGTCAAAAGGATGCGTCTGATTTATTCTGCAGTGAAGGGACTATGGCATGTGAGTGGAGTGGCTCACTCTAGATGACTGACTGAAGGAGGTCACGGGTTTTGCTTCATTCAGGCCATATTTTTGGTGCACTGGATTTGGCAACATTCTCACATTCTTTCATGATCTTAACTAAGGATAAGCAAGACTGCTAAATAAAATCTCAGCTAAAAGGCTGCGTTTACTAAGATTCACAATTGTAGCATCACAATATCTCGATCAATCATGTTATTGATCACTTGATTCAGTATTAAGTATTTCCCTTTATTAAACAAAATGAGCTATTGAGTTAAATCTGAAAATCTTACAATTTACATTGCATATAGTGGGACCAAACTTCCTTGTGTGAAAAGTGAAGCATTTGCTGAAGTGCTTTACAGTCGCATTGCCCCTCCAAGTCCAGGACATGTCACATAAATACAGGACTTTGGTGTGGCACTTAGGAGTTTGATGTCAGTTGCCTGCTGTGAGTGGTGACCAGGGTTTTCATGTGGCATTGGAATGGGAGATGGACAGACTTCATTTTCCTGTTGCCAGTCGTGACTGAGCTTTTTACAGTTTCCCCCCTTTCCATTCTTGAGAGGAGGCCACTGTGTTAATTAAAGGTCAGTGTTTACAAAGCTTGCACCCATGATCGTACCCGAACCAAGTGTTTTGTGCATGAACCTAACCAGACCTTAGCCCTAGCATTGATATCAAACTTTTGTTAGAGGGATTTGTAACAGGGACAGCAATGTGTAACAGTAGGCGGAGACTTCCTAGTTGGAAAACTTGTTGATAGTAGAGATCTGTTTTCCTTCACTCACAGGCAACCCACAATTTTCACGTCATTCAGTGTGCCTTGGCAATCAGCAGTATGTATTTGTTAGAAACAGAAGTCATTGTGGCAGTGCTGAACAGGAGACTGATAGGTCGCTTCCTACCGCACATCATCAAGAACACTTCTGACATGTGGCTATAAACACAGACTGTCATTTCTCTGTACTTGCAGTTCTCAAATCCTCAAACATCATTTTCCGAACGAATGTGAGATCAGAAATAGGCTAGCCGCAAGATCATGTTATTTTACCTACGGTGTAATGCTCACAGTTGCTCATGGGGTTTGGCAGTCTCCAGAGGTGGCTAATCACATATCACGCTTCTGTCTGCCAGCATATGATCAGTTCTCAGTGAATGTTTTGCGGTAAAGTGAATTATAATCTAAATTTGAGCAAAATAGGTTTCAGCTAAGGAAAAAGTATGTTTATTATACCTTGACATACTGTAGGTATAGAACATTTTGCTGAAATGTGATGGGTTTACCATCTCTCACCACTGTTTGTGCACCATTCCAAACATCATATGAAGCCCAGCTGAGCCTTGCAGCCATGTTAGAGCATAGAGAGTTCCAGCAGACAGCAGAATCCAGGATCTGACCAGAACTAAATTCCAAACACACACACACACACACACACACACACACACACACACACACACACACACACACACACACACATATTCTTTATAGTTAGAGTGGCTGTAGCTGCTGCCAGCTGGGCCAGATGCAAAGCTGCTTAACAGGACTCATCTGGGATCAGTGACAGATGGACAACCTGTCCTGGAGGCCTGGGTACCGCTGGAGCGCCAGGAGACAGGTAAACCCGGTCAGAGCCCCATGGAGCCCTGAGGATACTTACATGTAATCGTAAGATTTGAGTGTCTCACACACACACTGATTAGGTGCACAAACACACCTGCAAACAAATGCTGTGACCAGACTCTTCACACAGAGGATGAAAAACGAGTCTGCTCCTTCAAAGGATAGTTCACCCAAAAATCTAAATTCACTCATTATCTACTCACCACTATGCCTGTGGAGGTAAAGTGTTTGAGTCCAAAACACAAACATGAATGGGACGCCGGACTACTAAAATAAAAGTGGCAACGAGGCTAAAACCATGGTGTAAATGATGCAGTTTTGAGTTGAATTTGAATATTGCAGCTTACACTTTGATGACACCACAAGAGCATTTTGGAGGCATTTTATGTTTTTTATCTTGTAATTTTTCTCATTTGAAGGTGTCAGCATTTATTTCTATTGTATTGCATTTGGTTACAATGTTGTTTAACCTTGAAACTCCAAACATGTTTTATCGACTCAAGTAGGTAATGAGTGAATTGTCATGTTAGGTGAACTATTCTTTTAAGTTGGGGCCTCCTTGATGATACTGGATGATATCTTCAGGTGGGGAAAACAAATATGGTTTAATTTCAAGATATATTCATTAAGGCACTGTCTGTGTGTACCCATGTACACATATACACCACAGCTATTTACTATAAGTCGACAAAAATCTACTTAGTTTTTGAGTTTCCTGTAACAGTCGGGTTGGTTTTAAATATATAGCTGTTTTTTGCAAAAGTACAATAGATCCTTTAACAGAATGAATCAGAATGTGAAAAAGCAAGTGGCCTTTGGGGAAAACATCTCTCAAGTTCCCCAGTTAAAACTGAGTGCAAATAGTATCAGCTGAATGGATTTAATGTATGAATGTCATAATGTCAGATTTTGGATTTTTCTGAGCATTGTCACAACTTTTTGGGGGTCACTGTTGCATCAAACGTTGGCTTCAAACAATCATTCTTGTTTGACAAAAACTTAAAGCGTTGCAAATGTTTTCAAGCTAATAACGTCCATGTGATCTGAGTATACAAGTGGACCTCTCCAATGTCAATTGTGAATTTGCAAGCTCGAATAATCGTTAATACATAAACTGATTACTGAATGAAATTAAATAGAGAGCTGGTTTGGGGGGGAAAAAACACTTATCAATATTGAAAATAAACTGATTTGTCAATATTGATCACAAAGTAAACAAGCTCGTAGTCAGTGGTAAACTAATGAAAATGCCTTTAAAGTCTTGTAAGAAGTCATTCTACATAGAAATGGCACAATTTTGCTGATAAGAAAACTCCATCTCGTTCATTTACACTGGAGCAAATGAAAGCTGCCATCCCAGTGAATGATTTTACACAGCCTATGACTTTATAGAATCAAAGAAGTAATGTGGTAAAACACCAATGCCATTGTCCAGTGTGGTATTGCTTTGCAGTGACGGCTCTCCTGTTTGCACAGAAGTTGTTTTGCCCGTGTGTATACCTCCATTGCTGGCTTATCAGTGGATCAACGCAGAACCCCATTCCATCTCTGGGTGTTTTACACAGAATTGGCATAATAACGGAACAACATTCATGTGAAAAATCCTAAGAATGGAGGGAGAATTTGAAAGATATCAGCAGCAACTATGCTTGCATGCAGGCAGTCCCTCAAAGCTGGCATGCCTCCGATTACCGCAAAGGGAGAACAGCATTCTCATGTCGCCATGCTGCCTCCACCAGCATTATTTCCCACGTTCCATTTCATACTTGCTTTACACCCACCAGCTGATTTGTCAGCAGCTAAAGGATGGAATTAAATCCATTGCCGTCATCCTTGGCCTCTTGTCAGTGTCTCCAAACTCATTTGTTTGAATTTCGCTGTTGTTTTACATCCAAAGCGATATGTGTGGCAATGTCAGGGTGGGGTTGGATGAGTAGGTGCGTTTGTGTGTGATGGATGGTTGAGGAGCGGGAGGGGGCAATAATTAGTGTTGGTATTGAAAAGTAATAACAGTATGGATTAATGTGGGAGAAGTGGAGTGGAGCACATCATCGAGTGAGACAAATCCAATGCTGGGAATTGGCAGACAAAGCAAGTGACAGTCAATAGGGATTATGTGGGGGCTAAGCCGCCCCACTTTGGCTGGGGGAAGCTGTGGGAGGAGAGGAAGGGTGTGGGTCTTGATGGCGCCGGTGGCAGCTTTTGGACTGGCATCGATTCACACTTAGTTCAGCTCACCACCATCGTCTCAGCACACGTCGCACATGCTCTCTGGTAAAGACACACACACAGGATCCACAAGTCCCTAGGTTCCTCTGTGCCCCAGGGGAGGTGGCACATTGGTGCTGCCAGAGCCAAATTCTTTGCCAGCTGGGCAAACACTCAACTCATTGACGGAATAAACACCTTACAAACAGAAGCAGAAATGATATAGCTTCATACAGAGTGTGAGCAGCAAGACAGGTCTAACCTTGCACCTTTACTACAAGAGGGGTGGGACTGATCTGTGTAACATGACGGTTGTTTGAGATAATCATATGGAGAGAGCGAAGAAGTAGTTATTTTTACTATTAGTGTGTGACAGTGATCTGTTAATCTAGTAATGTATTTGATCTATCCAATGATGGATCAAGGCACAGAAGAAAAACTGAAACTCCATGCCCATTGTCAACTTGCCACACACCTGCTCATCATTATCTCATTAGTTACCCTCCATAAACCAGCCCATAATGCTGTGTCAGACTGTCTTCTTACTCAAATAGGTCAGCCTTGCTCATGCTTTTTCCACCTGTGCTTTTAACACATTGTTTTTCTTTTCCTTTACACAAATCTGCATGATTCCTGAGATTTCTCTACCTCAAGCATTCAAGCACATTTACTAGTGCTGGAGGATGAGTTAGTAGGGTTGGTAAGATGTGTTGTATTCATAAGACAGGGTATGGGTTTGGGCCTGATTGCTTGCTGAGGACTGCACTTTGAGAAGCCAAGCTGTAAATTTCAAACCCCTTAACCCTTGCTGCCTACTGCTGGCACTCTCAGGCACATCCATCATCTATCCCTCACATATGCTTTATCCATTAAACATTTGGCGTTGTCAAAACCTCCAATAGGAAATGATCACAAGATATACAACATACTTGTTTGTATGCTGATACCATGAACAGTCAACAAACTGAATATAAGATGTGATGACATTTGGCTGAAAAACTTTTAGCAAAGGTATCATGAATGAGAAAAAAAGCAAGTAAATAACACACTTAAATCAAAATTAGAATAAAACACAGATGAAATTTCAAAGCAAAAGTGTAAACTGCAAGAAATGAAGAAGTTGCAATTTTTCATCATATTCACTGGATTTGCACCACAATTTTCTCTTCATATTCCACCAAGTCTGGTTAAGTGTGACTTGTAATTTTGCAATGAAATAAACAAAGAAATCAATAGATGCAGGTGAAAACTTTCTGTCCTCGGAGCAGGTAAAAAGGTTAAATCATACAGTGAATTAGCTCGTGTGACATAATAAAATGGACTTTATTTGCTCTTACATTGAAAATTGCTTCTAATTCAGGGTCATGTCTTTGTGAAGGAAAGTGTTGCAGAGTGCAGTAGGATAGCCTCAAGTTCCATTTCAGAGATATCTCAAAGCATATAAACACTGATTTTTTTTAGGGAAGGGGGTGGGGAGTGTATGTGTCCACTTTCTAGTTTTCACATTAAACTGTTTTGTATGTGTAAGCATTCTTGTCCTCACCTACATGCTGAGCTTCAGAGCGTGAATCCATGCCACCTTGACATCCCATCCAAACTCCTCACTGTTTGTTCCCATCTCCAAGGTCCCCTTGAATTTGTTCACATGTGTTTAAATTTAATTCGACCTCATAGAACACAAACACCATCATTCCAACATTTGTGTCAGCAACAGCGAGAGAAAAATAACAGATAGCTAGATGGGAGAAAATATCATTCATTCATTTATTCATTCATTCATTCATCTGCTGTCCATTTTCTCTGCATGTTATTCTTTATTTTTTATGTTAACCGTTGTATGGGATGTTGGCCAGAATTTGATGACATACGTATCTATTGTGGAGATCCTTGGATGGCTTAGCCAGCCCGTCCAAAAATAGCTGTGAAATCGAACGAAATAATAGAAGTGTGGTGGCGGGGGTGGGGGAGGCAGAGAGGGCTGGATTTGCGGCAGCTGACACTTTGCATTCAAATCGCAGGATATGTCTGGAGTGAAGGGACGTCCCCTCACCACAACTACCAGCACAAGACCCGAGAGAGAGAGATAGAGAGGGAGAGAGAGAGAAAGAAAGAGAGAGAGAGAGTGTTATCAGGTCCTTCCAGCCAGAACCCCGACTTGTTCCTGAATACCAAATGTGGCAGAGGACCAGAAAAGTGAGTTGTCTTTGTTTTGTCAAGTGTGCCATTACAACCCCCCCCTGCCCTCCACTCACTCCTCCCCTCTACCACCACCCCTTACACACGCATACACACACACACACACACACACACACACACACATATTAACACAGATTCACACACGCACACGCACACACACACACACACACGCACGCACGCACGCACGCACGCACACACACACACACACACACACACACACACACACACACACACACACACACACACACACACAGTGAACTAGTTCAGCCAAGGGACCTGCTGGTTTGACCTACTAATCATCTTTGCATAAATA
>CAAKHG010014332.1:25641-41272 GCA_901007715.1 Dactylopterus volitans
GCGCAAACATTTCAACAGGTTTCCAGTCCTTTCTGTCTCATTTCCCACCGGATGCTGACACCCTCAGATGGTGGAAGACGATGAAGACTCTTTGTTCCTTTCACCCAGCAACAAAGAAGTTGACCTTCAACCTCAAAACAGCAGCAGACAGAGAGGCATCAATGTGCAGGATGGCCTGTAGTTGGAGATTATGCTGTCTTAGATTGTGACATCGTGATGTCACAGATAAAAAGGAAATATTTTCAGCATTTCAGAGTCGGTGCTTTCTTTCAGGGAGAATAACTATCTTTGGTACTGTGTCACATTTTGCATGCACCGAAAAAGCTAGAACATTTGGCCTACAATATGGCCTCTTTAAAGAAAGTCTGGGTCTAACTCGTGCAGAACACTTGATGAGAACATGCAGGACATAATTTCTACACAAAGCACAAAGGGTGGTGACCTACAGTGGCAATTTTTGGCAAAACCCCTTTGGGTTGGGTCTGTCATGCCCAATCAGTTATGGGCAGAGAATCAAAGTTCTAACACCAGTGTTGTTGTAATTGGGGCTGTCAGCATTAATGTGTCAATGCGTGCTGGAAACCATAATGCATTAAATACAGTATTTTGGAACACAAATTAATCACATGAGCAAGTCTAGCCCTAATGTCCTCCTGTAATACCATTGTGGATAGATAACTGGCTGAATAATTTGAGCCTGTCAAACAGTGATAATTCCTTGAATGAGGAGATGTGACTAAACAGCCGAGTTTGAAAGAAGACCCCAGATGGAAGTTTGGATCGAACCAAAGTTGTGTGCCTAAATTGCACTGATGAACTGTTTTTCCACTAAGGAATGATGAGTTTGAAGTTCCATCTTTGGGCAAATCACATTTTTTGCTGATATTAGCTGAGATTGTGACACTTCGAGGTGGTTAAGTTATGTTGGCCAAGGGACACTGATGGAAATCTGTCAATGAAGCAACAACAGTTAAGTTACAATAAATGTTATGATACAAGTTTGTAAGTCTGTTTTCGTGAACCAGTTGGTCGTAACACCACATGCATTTGCTTCATTCCCAAATGAAAGTGAATACTCGTATTTCAAAATCCTAAAAAAAAAAGATTAACAACAGACCATGATTGTGATAAACGTAAAGATTTTTTTTTTTTTTTAAATTAATCAAGAGCACCAATTGGAATATTTCTGTAATGATGTGTCACATAGTTGTTCGCCTCTCCAAAAAACCCAACACCTAGATCAGTGCAGGCTTGTTTTTGCCCGCAATTAAAAAAGTGAGCACATGCACAGCCGTTTTCCAAAATTGCAGAGAGCCCAGAAATGGCCTCCAGCCCACAGGGTGGAGGACTAGTGGCCTGGTAGGAATGTGTCAAGCCAGACAGGAGACTGATCACCCAGCTTCCCAGGTTGGGTGATTGGTAGCTATGTGGGAAGGAGGCTGCATTATGAAGAGCCATGGTATGGACCGGGGTTTGGTGAGGTGAGTGACCAGCGGTTGAATCACTTGAGATCGCAGGTTTGCCGGCAACAACTTCCTCTATATCCTTTGGTGGTGACAGTGAGGATGGTATTTTAAGGCTGTGGTTAAAGATTCCTAGCAGCACTCATACGCACACATACATGCCACGAAGACCATAAAAGCCACGCACCAACATTCCTACCCTCATACGTGGTTTCATTCAGCACATTCACATGCGCACGCCATTCCGGCCATGATGATGGAGAGTTCCCTCCATTTGCTGAACTCTGGACTCTCCGGCCAACATGTGGAGGAAGAGAAGCTAAAATGACATCAAGGGATTTGCTCTGCAAGAAACGCACGGCGTAGCAGAGGGGCTCAACTGACCCAGGCTGGTTCACATGGAGAGCATGCTACGTTATCCTCCACATCTTGGGCTCCTTCTTTGAGGTTCCCTGTGCAGAATGATGTAAATCTGAAGCTCTAGACACTAGAAAAAAAATCTTCTTACATTCATCTTTTGAACACTGGAACCTTGCTGTCATCAGAGTCTAAGGTGTGAGGCTGATTGATGACATCACAGCTTCAACGTGAATAACATTTTACATTGCACGTGTATTGAAGCAATGTGTGTTCGTTCCTAAGTTTTTTTCTATAAATTTTTCACTGTTGCAATTTTATCATATGTTTTTTTTTGTAATTTAAAGATGTCTTTTATAACAATTAGGACTAGTTGTCGTTTGCTAGTGAGCCAGAATAGTGATGTCTGAGTCACGAGTGACTTGTTCAAAACAAATGACTCCACTGATTGTACCTGTCTCGCTTAGAGCTTTTGTTTTTGGTACAAATGTATTGTGTTTTCTTTTGCATTAACCTCTTTTGTCAGACAAGCAAGCACTCGGGCGTTTGTTTCAAGTTAGTTCCAAATCTACGAGCCAAGAGCCCCCCACTGCCCAGGTCGGATTGTCCAACTCCGCCTCGCTGACTCGCTCACTCATTCAGTTCATACTCGTTCTCCCATCCCAGCCCAGGAAACTAGGAGGGAGTGATTCAGAGCAAGAATAGTGCCGAGCTTTGCAGGCTGTCTGACGCAGTGGTCAAACCGTGTAATTACAACTTCCTGGTTCGTCCGGGACACAAAAGCATTCTTCCCACGTACCGTCATGGGATCATCACAGCCTAAGTGAAATGATTCGTTTCTTTAGCAGCATTTAACCCATTCGGTCCGTTAATGTTTGGAAAGCCCAGAAGTGGTGCATGATTTAATTGCTTCCATAGAACATCTCCAATGTGGTGCACGCTGCACATGCGCTGCAAACACTGGCGCAGGGGCGGGCACCACCAATCACCATCCCACTAGTCCCTGACTTGGTGACTTGCAAACCTGACTCTCTCGGGTGAGTGATTTATATACTAAATTAATTGTTGAATTGTAGAATTGCAGGGTCGAACCTCCCATCGCTTTTTGAGAATGAAGCCTCCATTCCTGCAGGACATAATAATTAGCTTGGTGCCCTGAAAAAAAAAAAAGGAAGAAAGAAATGGATAGCGTGAAAGATTGTGCTTAAGGTTAAAATATGCGCTTTCATCATGGTTATATGATTCACATTATTGCTCGTACAATCTGATACTGACGTGGAGGAGTTTGCTTTGGAGTCAAGTGAGAGCCCGCTGCATCTCATTCAGACACCAGAGAACACCTTGCGTAACGGAGCATCAGTGTTCGACAGCTTGATATTGCAACAGGCTTTGGCACATTCATTGTCGTCTTTTGATAAGAAAAACAATCGCATTGTCCTTTAAAGATTACTTCCTGCAGCGTTGAGGTTTGTGCAAAATCCTAAGTGCTGTCTTTGCAAGTATAGAATGACTGTTGTGCAATGTGGCTGGTTTCTTGGAGTCGATGCGCGTGTGTTATGTTAGCAGTGATGTTAGTAGCGTGATTGGTGGGTGTGTGTTGTGTTGCTGTGTTGCACAGGAACGTGGAATGCTTCTGCTCTAAAACACGCACACACACACACACACGCGTACACACTGACGTCAGCAGCAAAATCAAGACGAGTGTAATCTCGGGTGACGGCAGTAAAACAGGACCGAGTTTTTTTGATACAGTTGCGACACACCCGGCCATCACGTTTAATGTTGACCCCTCCCACGACTGAATGTATCACCCCAATTTTGATCTAATTGCATGCAGCCAACCAAGGATGGAGGGTGATTCTTGCTCTGGTGGGTTTAAGATTAAAAGGCGTTGTCTTTCATCAGCTCATCATCCTCAGCCCAGCCTGCATAATTTATGGGCTTGTTATTGTAATCAAAAATTCTTCTTTTTTTTTTTTTTCTGGGGCGGCAGGGGTGCATGTTGGAGGCAGAGCTCTCTTCACAGTTTCCTGCGAGCCTGGGACTTTTCATGTGAAATGAGATACTGCTGTGATCTCCCCTGGGGTAACAAGGAAGGAAAGTTGTGCCGAGAAACTCGGTGTAAACATGCGGCACAATATTCAAACTTCCTGCTCCTTATGAATGTTAATGAGGACATGATATACAGATACGTTCACACTGTAAATCCTGCAAATGTCTGTGATATTGTTGGTTCGCAGACGTTTGCTGGCCAAACTAACTGATAGAGGTCGTGATGTCACCTTGAGGTCATGTTGCGTGTGCGTGCGCGCGCGCGTGTGTGTGTGTGTTTGAAGGTCCATAACAGATATGGCTTCATGCACATGTAGAGAGATTATGGTGCCTCAATTTGAAACATTGTATCTGCAAAAAAAAAAATTCAATTTCTCAATATACTGGAGAACAATTAATAATGAAAGTGGATTTTTAAAATATTTGTTGGGGCTTATGTTCAGGCAGAGTGCTGAGGCTGAGGCTATCTGGCAATTGAACTATTACAGTCACGCTAAAATAAATCAGAGGCAAATTAATGAAGTCACACTGTCAGTCTGACCGCTCATGCTGTCGCTCAGGCTGATTATTTCCACGATATTATATCATTTGAGGTTTTCTTGTCATAATTGTCTCCTCAAAGTGACGCTAAAGACGAGCATGCATTCAGAAATAATGAGACTGGATGATTATATTCAGTCAAATGATGCACGACGTAGTTTTATGGCCACCAAAAAAGAAAAAAAAAAGAAAGAAAGAAAAAAACAATAAATTCAAGTATTGGTACCAGTCTTGGAAAGCTGTCATACTGTAGATTCTGTCATAGTTACAAAAGAGTAACTTAAACAGCTTTTGGATATTTGAGACCGGTCTCATTTCAGGAAAAAAATGGTCTAAAGTTTACAAGTCAGACCTGTGGAAGCTGTGACCCAACTGTGTCGGGTGACAGCACTAATTCCATTTAAAACCAGAAATTAAAGCCGTGCCACCTAATCGAATAAGACCGAGTCTGGGACGGAGGGTTGCAACAGTTTAATCCAGAGGGCCCTAATGAGAGCAAAGGGCCACACGCTGAGCAACTTAATTGATACATGAAACCCATCATGCTGAGTCATGTGAACTCCATGAGTTTGGGAGACGTAACAGAAAACCTTTCCAGTGAGGTATTTGCTAATCCACATTATCAACTGACAAGAAAACTCCCTTCTTATTTCAAACCTGTTGTTGATCCCTCGAGCAAAAATGACGCTGACCTGTAACTTAAGGCTAGCGAGAGTTCAGTTGAGGCCTTTTGTCCAAACTAAATGTAGACAGCACCCACTGTTGGATTTGAGTTAAACAGCAGCACAGGCTCATTGTAGGTAACAACCCTTATATTCATGAACATAACGCTGCATTTATTGTTTTGTTCTTTTCTCGGGTGGGGTGTTAATTTTTGGCATGAGATGGCCCACCGGCCACATTTTGCCCACGTGCTGTCTAGGATCTCGAGAAGTTCATAGATTTTTGTGATGGCAGACGAGCTGAAGTGATGAACTGGTGAGATTTTATGTAGACAATAGACGGGGAGGTAGAGAAAGAAGCCTACGTCTGCTAAAATAATTAATCTGATCACCTACAGATTGAAATTGTTTCATAATTTACTCAATTCTTTCCGTGTGGGAATAAAGGTGGGCAATCAAGCCTCAGAAACCTGTTCACAGGGGTGATTTCTCTAAGACTGCATGGGAAGCTCAGCTTCCTCCGGAACGTCAAAAAAACAAATGGTCAAATATGTCCCGTTGTAATCAGATTTCATTGTCTAAAAAATGCGTGATAATGCGTTCAACTCCGCGACAACTTCGTTCAGAATCGGACACTCATCTCATATCGACTGACGCGACTTTCTTCTCATCCGTTTCCATCGCGTCTCTGCCCACGAAAGCCTGTCGAAGCTCAGCGTCTCTGGACTTCAACAGAGCGGCATGGCATCGTTTTTTTTTTTTTTCCACTGCAGTGAAGCTGGACGCTCGTTGGGTAAGTGCTGCGGTCTCATCCTGCCTCCCGGATGCTCAGCGTCTCTGGGAGTCAGCGGAGCAGGGCGTGAACCTGGGCGCTGAGATTCTGCACGAAACACACATACACACAAACGCCGGGGCAGTTCGGAGTGCAGTCCCACTGCGGATTTTGTCAAAGAGGTCCTAAGACAGATGGTTGCTCATTTAGATGCATTTGCTTGGCGATATGACCCATTTGGATTAATGCACAGTAAATAAAGCACAATCCTCACCCTCTTGCTTCAGTTTTATTCTTATACGCTTCTCCTCAACTTCTTGTATTCCGTCGAAACACCTGAAGGTTAAAGGTGCTCAGCAGCGGTCAACCTGAACTGACCAATGAGTGAATTTGTTAAAGTCTATGAGACACATATTGAGCCTGTTTAACAGCTCAAATTAAAGTGCGAAGATATCATATTCCAAAAGCTCTCCACACGAGTGAGTTATACCTCGTTCTTGCCTTTTGATTCATTGAAATTGACTCATTTAGCTGGTTTCTCTATTAATGTGTAAAATTATTTTGAGGTTGAAATATGCTCATTATTGTCACTGGTGGACAAAAAAAAAAAAGGTCTTTACATGTCTGTGTTTAATGACAGTCAGCTGATGCTACTCCAGTCTGAGACCAATTCAAGCTGGTTTCAAACTGGTTTCAATTCTGGCATGAGACCAAGTAAGTGAACAACTGGTTGGACCGGAGTACACCTTAAACACTATATAGTTTTGATACATGAGAAACTATAATGATTTGAAAAGGTTTCTGAAACCTTTATTTAGAGTCGTAGTCGTATGTTCACATATTAAATATTACGCTAAATATGCCGGAGTAGGTAGTGTTTCAACTGCGTAGGGTGTGGATTTTGTGTTTGAGAAAAATGCTCAGATGCATATTAGATTAGCAAGAATTTATTTCTAAGCACCCAGAGTGTCCTAAACAACTGCCCCACAATGCATTGTGTGTCTTAAGATGGTGTCACAACGGACAAAGAGGCAGGCGGTGCTTTACACTCTAGAACTGTAGTTTGTAACTTTAAGAAGTTTTAACATTTTTAATATTGAAATTGTAACCAACTAGATACCTGATATGTGGTCACTTTACCCAAATAACACTTGTTTGTGAATTTTGCAACAATGTTTATTATTTGTTTTAGATTTATCAAGCTAACATTGGAATTAAAAC
Source organism: Dactylopterus volitans (assembly GCA_901007715.1). Lineage (NCBI taxonomy): Eukaryota > Metazoa > Chordata > Actinopteri > Syngnathiformes > Dactylopteridae > Dactylopterus > Dactylopterus volitans. The sequence continues at coordinate 32,709 of CAAKHG010014332.1, forward strand.
AAGTAAGTAAAGATCTTTGTCAACAAATAACAAGCATGGTGCATTTGTTTTGAAGACGGATAAAATATATATATATATATATATACAGCGATTTGTTTTATGTTTGGTGTGAAACCTGAACACACACACACACACACACACACACACACACACACACACACATATATATGTACAGTATAGCGTTTATATTCTACTTCTATTGTAATAAGACAATGTAAATGTACTGAAAACTGTCTTTGTTGTAAATATATTCTCCATATTTTTATACTGCTTTCCTCCATTTAGTTGTGTGCATCCGCAATTATAAAGTTGTGATTTAATTTTAATTTTACCTATTAACTTGCCCCAGCCTGCTGTAAAATAACAATTTCCCCCAAGAGATCAATAAAGTATATCTATTATACTCTAAAAGTTTTTTGATGGATTCTTTTCTGAACTCTAATGAAGACTGTGAGACTCTTAATGAGCTCAAGAGACACTGTGAACACTGAGTGAAGATTTTTGTTAAAACACACGATCAATACGTTGAGGAAATACCTGCTCATGCTGGGGGAGACATATGGATTTCAAGTGAGTTCTACATGCGGGTTTTGATGCCCATGCCATGAAACAATGACTTGTGTTTGTTGAGAACAATAAGCTGCGCCCTAAAAAGATTGAAATTATTACTACACATCACAGTTCACATCAAGCATTATCGGATCGGTCCGTCATGCTTCAGTTTACACAAGAAATATGTGGAGAAATTCTCACACATGCACACGCACCCAAGGATGTCTGGCACCTTCCCAAATCCCGTCTCCTGCACAAAAGAGCCATTGTAGTTATGTATGATAATGAGCTCAATATGCCGTCTTCAGGAATGTGTGAAAATGCAGCGTTTCAGAGGAGAAATGCCCTCTTTCCCACAGTCTTAGAGAGCCAGTGGCCCCTCAAAAACATGACTGGTATACAAATGCTTTAGTGACTCAGTGTGGGGCCAACGTTTGAGAGGGTGGATGGGCACAAGAGGTCACCCTGGCTGCCGCCCAAAATCAACAACAACCGTGCGCAGAGGAGCTGGAGGAACATCTCCCAAGTGCCTCAGGGTTAACTGTGGGGCAGCAGGTCCGTGAGCTCTTATTAGCTATTAGTGGATGACGGCGCAGGCGGTGGGCTCATGTCTTATGTGCACAGTCAATATGAAATGCTCCAGAACATATCCGGTTTGATTTTGTTAGCTGAAATGAAAATAAAAGCAAGGCCTCACAGAGAAAGAATGAGTCAGTAGTGAATAAGTCGGCATGTCATTGGGGTTTCAACTATTTAAAGATGTTAGCTGGAACACCACTTCAGGAAAATGTAACCTTTTTGAAAAGCAATTCTTAAGGACAAGCCATTTCAGTTTTTAGTCAGTAGGACAACACATCTTCAGTGGCAGAGTGCAGGATCCCTGAGTGCTTTAACCATTAACACTAGACACTCTTTTGACAAATAATGCTGGGACACTAGCAAATGGTGGCGGAATCAAGGTTGTGGCTATAATCATATGCGAAACCCGCCTTGGCATAGTGAGGTCGGGGTTGAGGTTAAGTTTAGGATCAAAATCTGAATAAGACATCTGAGCAGCAGAGAACTCTCCGCCATGCTAGCAGTAGGTAATGTAGCTGGGAGCTCCAAGCCTCCACAGAGATAAGCAGCAAATTAGATTTTCTTTTAATTCTCAAGCTTTTAGTCTTCAACTGATGCTGACTCAAATTGCATTACCTGAGGCAATTTATACAATTTCATATACCATATTTCCTCTAATAGTAGCCTGTATTTACATCAACTTTAGAGGATACTAGATTTTTATTGGAGGCAGGCTTCAATTCATTTATTTATTTGCTCATATTAACATCAAAATCTCCTTGTTTTCCGATCTGCTGTCACGCTTATGCTAGCTGCAGGGCTAAAGTGGATGCTGTCACAGCATCAGCCCTGTGTTGGGCTTTCTTTAAGAAGTGCTTTCATTCAGAAATCACTCTGGACAAACTTTTCCCATGTGCACTGGTGCAAAAAGCATAGTTAGCTATGGCCACTCGGGTGCTATTAGCATCTGCCATATTTTAGTGTGCTGTTAAACTGTGAAACAAGAGTGTTTATGAACTGCCCAGCATGATGAAAATGTTTGACTCAAAACCAACCAGTTCCCCAACTCATCCAGCATCAACACCATCAGTCACAACTTGCATCAGTGTGCTACTGAGTTTACATCATTAACATTAGCAAGAGATTATGGCCAAACTACAATTAGGTGAGTTTTTTTTTAACATTGCTGATCAAAATTCCAAACTTTTCCTCAAATGTAGAACAACAGCATTGAAAGCTGTTCTGCTTTTATTTGTTCTCTTCCACTCATCATCCCACGCTTCTTCGTTAGTTTCCCGTACTTCAGTCACACATGGAGGCACAACCACACGCATGCATATGCTCATTCTCCAACTTTTTTTGTTCAGCATGAACACCACATTAAGCACACACAAATACAGAGACATTAATCCATGTCCCTGGAATTCTTTCATGCGCATCGGCATCGTAGGAATTAAAGATGTGGGTGTGCGCGCATGTGTGTGTGTGTGTGTGTTTGCGTGGTTCTGAGACATCACTCACAGATGCCAGTGGGCCATTGAGTCAGTGTGTCAGTTACAAAAGTCCAATCAGTGTGGTGAAACAGCAGGGCTCCCAGCAGCATCTCTCTCCAAGGCCAGGCCATCAGACACAACATAATGATGAAAAACCTCCAGTCTGAACGAAAACTCAGCCTTATTTAAAAATCCGGTCATTACCGTCTCATCCTTAAGTCAGTGGAAACCTATCTGAACTTCACAACCACCAGCAACTTGGAGGCTGCATTCGCCTCCCCTCACTCTTCTAACCATTGGTTTGCTTCTCTACAGGAGCTGCTTTTATTTTTCTTGACTTTCTGTTATTAAGCTTTTCTGTGAAAGCAGTTGTGGTTGCTAGGCTACAGTGAAGTAATGAATGACTGCAATGAATGCACCTGGTGGGAAAGACGAAAAAAAAAAAAAAAAAAAAACCGTGATGCTCATTCATGGCTCTGTTGATTGTATGCTAACAGCAGATGGTTATTCCAGCTAGATTTAACACCCATGCCTTTGTGGTTCACTTCTCAACATACTGTGTCAAACAGGAGGTGTGGTTGATCAGAGGTGTGTCAAAGCAAACAGCTGCTGCGGCACAGTGCTGTTGCTCAGAAACCAGCTGACTGCACTGTGAACCTGCTCCGTTGAATCCTTTATTATGGAGCTCATCTTCAGCAACGAAATCCAGTTTCTGGCAACACTTGAACGTGCAACATTGTGTCGTTTCAGTTTTCATAGCACACAAAGAGAAAAGCTGTTTTTCTGTGCAACGGAAAATTCCGACGTGAGGTGACGTTCAAGAGATCAAACCATAAATAATGCTCTGTCAGTGCTGTTTTGAAAGTGACTTTTGACAGTAACGTTAGATGTGAAATTGGCCAATATAAGCAATTGCTAATAGTCTAGATACTGCTTTTTAATTATAGTTGCCACAGTTTCTCACCAGTCACATCACCTGCAATGAAGGAAGAGGCCTTTGTTTTTAATTCAGCAGAGGAGTACAAGAAGATCTCACCAGACCAGGAAGCCACCCGCGGAGGAGGACTGGAGGCCATCCAAAACCGAGCACAGGTCTCCATGGTGCCCAGATAATAACGCCAAATGATTCTGGCGAGTTTTCTTCAAGTGCCACTAACAGCTTCACAATTGTACTTTAAGGTAAATATCTCAACAGTGTTTAACATGAAAACAGCTATGACCCACCCGTTCAAAATTGTACTCTAATGGTACTTTTGCACCTAAACCTGTCCATGAGAGTTTGCATCATATGAATGTCATACACCCGCGTCCATGAGGGCACACACGGGCCCCTTTGTTGATGTCAACATGCAGGCTAAAATGTGTGACCACACTTGGCAAACTGCACATGCTCAGATCCTCACTCCATTCCAATGGGTGACACTTCATGCACCACAAACATATTTTGCTGCCACCAGAAGCTCAGAGGGAGAGCTACAACTGAGGGTGAATTCACGGTATTGTTAGAGCTGCACATTGTGTTTTTAAAATAAAATCACCAGGCTTGTTATTATTCAATAAGGATTTTTACCTTGGGCGCAACCCCGACTGTGAGACTTTTTTGCAGCCTCCCAAAGAGGTTCTTAATTGAAGAAACTGACCATAAAAATGATCATATATCCAGAATCTAGATGGTTAGTTTCTTGATAGAACGTGTAATAATTCTTAAAATTACATACTAGCACTTCCACAACTGAATGGAGCTTTGAGTCAACACACCAAACAGTTCTCTGCACACAAGGAATACTAAAAGTGTAAAATCAGGTGAAATCAAATCAAATTAGTTTAATGTGTGTAGGCCATAATTAAAAGTCATATCGCCTCAGTGGACTTTATGAGTGACTCTAACTGTCCCTAGACTCTGCATTTGTGTGAGGAAAAGCTCTAAAACTTTAATCTTTCTCTAAGAAAAAAAAAAAAAGGTCTTAAAACAACAGCAAAAAAAAAAAAAACTTTATAAGGGAATACGATAGAGAAAGAAACCTCAGAAAGAGTGACATTGGAGGATCTCGCTCTTAAATGTAAAGAGGAAATCTGCCTCCGGGACCGAAACAAAAAGAAAGTTTCACGGGAGAGCAGCCTGATAGCTGAGAGCTGCGCCTCCAATTCTACTTTTAGAAACTCGAGTGGACGAGAACCGCAAGTGGATCTGAACACTGGGAGCATGGTGTTCAAGTGGGGTGATGACGTTCTAAGAGATTTTTGAGATATGATGGTGTCTGATCCGTAAAAACTTGAAGGTGAGGACAACTATTTTGAATTCTATTTTATATTTTACAAAGCCCTTGGAGAGAAGCTAACATGGGCGAAATCTGATTTATTTTCCTAGTTCCTGTTCCAGTTGCAATCTGGACCAGCTGAAGAGTCTTTACAAAGTTGTTGGTGGAGTTAACAGATCCATGGACTAGTTTTTTTTTTTTTTTTTGTTTTTTGGATGTCATAAAGATGTTAATGATTTTAGCAATATTATGGTAAAAAAAAGGGCGACACTGTGGTGCGGTGGTTAGCACTGTTGCCTCATAGCAAGAAGGATGCAGGTTTGATTCCCGCCCCGGGAGCTTTCGCTTGCTCTCCGCGTGTCTGCATGGGTTCTCTTCGGGTACTCCGGCTTCCTTCCACCTCCAAAAGCATGTTAATTGACTACTCTAAATTGCCCGGAAGTGTGCATGCGAGTGTGAGCGGTTGTCTGTCCTTCATGTGGCCCTGCGATGAGCTGGCGACTCGTCGCCCGTTGTCAGCTGGGATCGGCTCCAGCACGACCACGACCCGTAAGCAGAATAAGTGGAATGAGATGAGATATCCTGATCAAAGACACTTCCACGGTTCCTTACTGTGGCAATGCCATCTCATTGGACAACGAGCCTCTGGGGTGAGGTGCAGTAAATTCACTTTTGTCTGTGTTTAAGAGCAGAAAGTTAGAGGTTCTAACTTTGGAAATTCAAGAAAATCCGGTTGGTTTTCAAAATAAAACTGTTGTCTGTGAGCATGACGCCCACTGAGGATAAAAATAATTCAGCAGAGGGTAGGATGTGTAAACCATCGCCACTGGCAAATTGCATCCTGAAATAAACTATGGTTGTGTAAAAAGTCACACAGCTGATTGGTCACTACTTTTTCAAAAGAAACAATTACACTCTAAATAAAGATGGTGAACATGGTAAACATTACAGCTGCTTAGCATAGTAGCATTGCTTGTTAGCAAGCCCAAAGCACTGCAGTGCCTCACAGGCAAAGTCCAGCTTTATTAATCCTTACTGGGACAGTTAGTTTAGTGAACTTGATCCAGCCTGTGGCGCGAGCTCATGCTAAAAGTGACACTCTCATCTCTAAGGTTTGCCTTCTTCAAGGATGACAGCTTCAAGGAACTGGATGACTTCCAAGTTGGAACGCCTCACTGTCCCACCCCTCCCACTTCAGTCAGACAGCAAGGGCAGATGGGTATAGACTCGAGGGTGTGTTTGACCCAAGGCTGGGAACTAAAGCGGGGCCGTCGGGTTGGTCAGCAATGCCAGCCGCTCACATGGTTTAACATGAAATGAGGGCTGTTTTTCTGCAACAGCCCATGACAGTTTCCCCTCGTCAGTAGCAACCCTGTTACAAGAGTGAAATATCTGCCTCTGTCCCCGTAGATCATGTTGTGGCTGCTGTTGTGCCACCAGTCTGACTGGAGGATGCTGCTGGTGAGGTTATAGTGGTCACGTTGCAGATGTTATGCAGAGACATAAATGTCTGTTTTACTGAAACAATGTGATGCTTTGTGAGATGAAGTATCAGTATTGGTGCAGAAACTGTGAACTGCCCTATGTACACATACGTTTGAAGTTCTCTTGAGTACATACATAAATCTAAATATTTATTTGCAAGGAGGCCCTAAAGTTGGCCATTTTTCCATAGATCATCTTCTGTTGTGTGTTAAGAAGGCACCTCCAGGTGCAAGTGGCCAAACTCGCATGAAAGAAATTAAAAAAGTTTTTTATATCATCTGAAGAACCGATGAGGTCTGTCTTTTCCAACATGGTCCGGAACTACAGGAACTCCCAATGGCCCTGTGAATGAGGCTCCAACAAGGAATCTGTTGGAGAAATCAACTTGAAACTGTTGCAACAGATTCGTGTTGGGTTTCACACAGGTCTGCTGACTCAGTTCCAGACATATCTGAGGCTCTACAGCAACCAACTGAGTCCCTAAACTCCATTGTGCTTACTGGTGTTCCTCCCCGCAGGCTTCCACGTAAAGCTGGGACTAGAACCTTGAATTGCTGGCTGAAACTGATTAGGCGTGACCTGAAGGTTGGGCTTGGATCGGACTTGGGCAGAAACCTTAAGAATTAGCAGTTCACACGAGCCAAACTTCTTTTTTTTTTCTACAGCGAACATGTCAAATTTGGTTTTTAGGTAGCTGTTTTGTGACAACTGCAAGAGGACACGGTGTAACCCAAACTAGAGTTTTATTGATTCTTTGCTCCCCGATGGGATCCGTACGGTTTTGATCAGGCAAAACCGCTGCCATAGACCAGGCTCTGTTCGGGTTTGGACAGATTTTCTTTGGGCAGATCGAATCTTTATTAGGGACCAATGAAACTTGCCTGTCATGGACGTAACAATCCTGACTGGATATCAAACACTCCAATTCATCAGCCCAGTTCAAGCAAAGACAGTTGCCAGTAGGGTTACGCTTTGCCATGAGCATCAACGTGGTGAGGTGACCTTGACCTCCACCATGTTTCTCTCGTGGTCTGTAAAAAGGTTGTTTTAGGTTGGCTCTACAAATAAACTATTTATTCTGGACCCTTATGGGATCAGCAGCAGAGAAGTTGTTTAGACTGAAGCCCCGAAACTAGTGACAATATAACACTTGTGTATATTAGTATAATAAAAAACTCTTTAAGATTATCCAGCTGACTTTATTGTATGTCCATTCATCTGTGCAGCGATGGAGATCGTGGACTGTGTGATATATTACTTTAATAGAAAATACATAGCTGAAAAGTGTCCAGAGTCTGTGCAGGCAGCAAGACCACTTGCTATTCATTTTATTGATGTATATATATAAATATATATAGATATTTTTAAGCACCTCTGTTGAAACTCCATTCACTTCCATTGAATCAATATGGAGGCAGAAATCTTAAATCAGCTTGGAGTGACGTGATCAATGATCTCTTTGGGCTGATAAACAAAACATAGATGTGCTTTCATTATTGAAATAAGTTTGAAATTTGGATTGATTGACCATTTAGATCACCACATTCTCAATATGACATTGATTCGGCCCTGAAAATTCCATTCCCATACAGCTAAACAGCACTCTGAATTACACTGTGAGTTTTTCCACAAGACATACAATTCGGTTTTTGAGCTTTATGTGTTAATTAGCTTTGGGAAATCACTCAGAGTTATTTCTTTCTGATAAAGAATATTTTTTCAAAGGTCGACTGATGTTTGTTGAAGATATTTTCAGTCTAGTTTCATTCTCTGTCTCTTCCTGGATTTATTCTGATAGATCTCTTACATGCGAGTCTAAGCTCCGAGTGACATTTTCTTTACTTTCTAGTCATTTTGTCTAATTCACTTTTTATCTGGTGGATTTTTCATTGCAAAGGTATAGGCCCGTGGTATTGTAAGTGCAATGACGGTCATTCCCTAAAGAGCAGAGATTAATATCAATTGCGGGAGGGTGGGGACGTTGCCTGCCATGTACTAGATCCTTAATAGGGACATATGTAAGTCATTACAACACTTTGGGCTCAAAACAGTGTGAGTATGTGTGAGCATGTGTGTGTGTGTGTGTGAGAAAGAAAAAGAAACATGATTGATGATAAGGAGGAACACAGTAAATGGATGGTTGAGGTTCAGGAAAAAATGCAGAGAAAGTGTATTTATATACTCAAGAGAAGCGCATGTTAGAAAAAGGGATGAGCGG
>CAAKHG010014332.1:49508-60779 GCA_901007715.1 Dactylopterus volitans
AAGAATCCACCCCCCCCACCCCCACGGGCAATGCCTTGACCACAATACAAGCTTTTATCTTTACGTTTTTAATTTTTTTTTTGTTGTTGTCGTCGTCACTTTGTTTTGTTGCTAAATAAAAAAAAACCCAAAAAACAAACAAACCATGAATGCCCGAACATCAGGGACGTAATAGTGGCATCCCACTCCAAAGTTTGCTTTCCCCTATTCGCGTTGTTGCGATATATTCATATGATTTCAGCTTTTAGACGTGAATATGTTTCCTTGAACCATAATTCATAATGCAGTTTCATTGGGAGCATTATTTTTAGAAGACAGGCCTGCAAAGAGACAAAGCTACCGTAAAGACCATTTTAACCCCTTCAAGTACCTTTTAAATTTTGTTTTCCCAAACACAGATTCATCAACCCTCTTGACTTGGCTGTAGTGGGCAGTCAGATCGCCAGCGGCAAACAGAACATTTTAGCAAGTGCAAACAAAGCATATGTGTATGTTCTTTATCTCTCTTCCTCCTCTCCTCTGCCCTCCTCTCTCTCTAAACCCATCAAGTCAAGGCGGATGGCTCCGCCCACCTTAAGTCCATCAAAAGAGAACTAAAAAAAACCCACCCATCAAAAGACATTTAACATTCTCATATAAAGCAGAGGAAAGGCACACATCTTCACAGTCGAGAAGCTGGTCTTTGACATTCATACCTGAATTAGATTGCTGATTTACAGATTCATTGCTTTTACTGCACAGTTCGCCAATTACATGTCTTCATGGCTATCAAATCAGAAATGAAGGACAGACAAACAAATCTTAATTTTACACCAGTATAATAAGATTTATGGAAGCCAAGAAGGTGGATAGTGCAAGTAGGTAGGTTCCTTCTCATAAAATTTTAAATTTACAGTTGGTCTCGAAACCCTTGACGGATGCCATTTTCGATGAACTCCCTTTTAATCTAGAATGCACGGATCTGATTATTTGATACATGTACATGTAAATGCATTCAGAACATGCGCCTCCGTTGGGGGTTTTTATGGCAGTTTGTGACACACGACCTCCTGACAGTTACGGCAGGCATGCGGCCATGTCTGTTCATCCTCAACAAGCCAGCCAACTGTCTCAAGACTGGAGAAACAGGTGAATTCCTCCACTACACTTAAGCAGAACGCGTGGCATTTCATTCACTGGCTGCATGCAAACAGGAATATTAGTGGAATGTGCATTTTTATTTGTCATGTAAACAGCTCTGGCTGAATATTGTATTTTTCAGAATTAACTAAAAAAACATGTGGACATTTTTGCATTTTTTACGTTTTGCTCAGAAAAGCTCGACGGAAACACCGAAATTACAAAAAGCTCCTCAAATGCACATACGATTTTATACGCTTGCTGGAAGTGGTTTTTGGAAATGTGGAGCTAAGGATGACATCATAACAGGTTAATGGAACGCTTGTGTGGAATAAGCCGATGCAGCGAACACGCGAGTGTGAGGTGTGTGTCGCTCTGCGCCCTGAGATGAACGCCGCTTTGGGTGAGAGCGTCTGCCAAATGAGTTGTGGAACTGCAGAATTGAAAGTCACATGACTGATCACCTGATGCTGGAACCATGACTGGTAGAGGCAACAAAAACAGGTGTGTTTGGACCAGTAAGGAGACCAAAATATTCCCATGTCTCATTCGGGAGAAAAATATCACAGAGGGAAACAGCAACACAGTGACACACTACCAGGAATTATGGAATGAGATGTTCAAGGCCAAGACGAGCCCTGAACTACTTGCCATGCCAATTGGAGGAGTGTGAAACATGACTATTACATAAAAAAACATCTCACACTTTCATCAAATTTATGCACTCCAGACCTTGAGTGGAAAGTTGTCTAATTCGCATTATATTTTTGCCATGATTTCGATTTCGATTAATAGCCACAGAAACTTAGATGTAAATGACCTCCTTTCTCACCAATTCTTTATTTGGGAAAAGTTAAGTCACATATGGTCACATTCACTCCCATCTCATAGAATCAAGCTGAAACATCAGAGAACTGCCTGAAAACAGGTTGGATGGATCAGGGGGGATTTTGTTTTTGTATCATTGAATTGATGTTCGGAGGGGATGGAGAAACTCATTTGATACACAACTTGCAACGGACAAGAATAATCAGATCAGCATGAAGTTCTTGTATGGCATTTTAATGATTCTGGAGCTGTGATTATTATTTGCAAGGTCACAAAAAGAGATGACGTCCACTCAACAAATATAAACTGAGCTGCTCCGGCCGCTGTTCTAAAATGATGCATAGAGAAAGGTGATTTGTGCCTGATGCTCCTCAGAGAATGGAAGGCAGAAATGAGGGGAGGAATGGGGTGATATCAGCAGGCTGGAGGAAGGCCACGAGAGGTGAAGAAAGACGAGTGGAAGAACCAATGGAAGGGTGTGTGTATATGTGTGTGCGGTGGGGGGGTGCGTGATGGAGAGTGTCAAAGAGGTGGAGGTGGGAGGAGAAAAAAAGGGGGGGGAGACGAATGAAAGAGAATGAAAACAGAATAAAAATAGAGGCTGAGAGGAATCCTCATTTTTCATTTCAGCCTGCAGACTCGCCGCCTCGAGATCAGACAATCAGACCTGATGGCTTCGGGAGGCTCAGTCAGCTTAGGGCTCAGAAAATGATGGGAGGGTGATGAGGAGGGTTAGAAAATCTCAGCGAGAAATAGAGGAAGCAGCGGGAGGAGGAAAGAGAAATGGTGCTGGAGTAAATAACAGCAACACAAAAGGACAAAGGATCCAGAGATGGAGATGGCAGAGGAACTGAACCACTGGTGGAGGAAGTGTTCGGATTTTTATGGCTGAGGGGGATGTGTAGTTTCGGACCGGAGAGGGGGGTGGGGGGGGACGTTAATGCCACCGAACAAACCCCGACCACCAACCAAACCCGGCGCGTAAACAGCTGAGTCAAAGGTGAAGGGCAGCGAGGACGGATGGACAGATGGTGTGACGGAACGGATGGAATTTCTTCTTTTGAGAAAGCCGTCAGCGCCGGGTTTAGGTGTCCTTCACCTCCATCCCGGAGGAATAGCATTAAAACACCGCCTCCCCTCCCTCTCCCCCGTTTCCTCCCTTTCTCTTGCTCTGGCGCTCCCTCTCTCTCCACCCACTCTCTCATTAAAACTGTGTGCCTCGGCTTCTAATTAAATCCCACTTGAAAGTCTTAAAAGTCAGACTCAGATTGATTCAATTTGCATTTCTGAACAGGGAACATTGCCTAAAAGGATTAATAAATTGGTTGAAAATGCCTCTTTCTGCAATGTGCTGTTGTTGCTTGTAAGACAACACCCATCCACTGCCGCTTTTCCTCGCATTCTTACACCCGATTCAACACATTCGCTCTCACTCGTGCACACACAAACACAAGCGTACATTCACATGATCACAAAACAATGAACCCAGTTGCCCATTCATCCACTGGTCCAGACACATGGATGCATGCATATACCCGCGCGCACACACGCACACGCACACACACGCACACCACACCACACACACGCACACGCACACGCACACACATTGCATTCCCTCGTAGCTTACCCTTAACTGAACCTAAACCCAGTTCTAACCTTTAAGCTTAAACCAAATCTTAACCCTAAAGCTGGCCTTTGAGCAGAGGACCGAGAAAATCCTCACTTTCTCAAAAGGTCCTCGTTAAGATTGAGCACACACACGCACAAACGCGCGCGCACGCACACACGCACGCACACACACATGCACACGTACAGACTTCTCCATCATGCCTCCCCTCAGTTCTCAATTGAATTCACATGTTTGCAAAAAACATTGTGTCCTTAATAGTGGTGAAGATACACACCCACATTTTGCGTCTGCACACAGACACACACACACACTTGATAAAGGCCTCCACGCATGCACTCACCACACACTCACACAACAGCAGCAGTTTAACACTGTTGGCAGACCTCCAAATTTTCCAGCAGAATGTGATGGAAGCATGCACGGGAGGATGGTTTGTGTTTGGGGGAGGAGAGCAGGGAGAGATATAAAGCAAAGGAGAGAGAGGGGTGGGTGGGGGTGGGTGGGGGGGGGGCTCGCTCAAACGCGGCACGCTGGGGGATTAAAAAAGCAATAGGAAGATTGGCATGAATACGCTCAGCGATGTTGACGTGCCGCTGATGACTCACTTGGGTGATGATATGCGAGGTGCACTGCTGCCGGAGAAGGACTGGCCACGGGTCAATGACTCTTCTTTCCCCCCGGCACGAGTCAGCGAACCTCCCAAGTCCCAAGACCTCGGTCTCTCCTCGCATTCCGGGCAAGGTAGCTATTTATGTCTAAGCAGCCATAATTACATGCTGCTATAGGTGAGAGCAGAGCTTATCCTAAAACTATGAACGGGTTGGTTGAGACCTAGCTACCCAAAAGCCACACTTGAATAAAAGTACAGTTCTCGTTCCAGGAAGTGACTTTGGTGCAAGTTAAAGTCACCCATTCGAAAAGTGCTTGAGTAAATTACACGATATTTACTTAAGAATCAAAAGTATTTTTCTCATGTGAATATATTGCACAAGGAAATGCTGTTTAAATTACTCTGGCTGTTTAAAACATGTCATGCCACCATTGGTGTGCACGGAGAGCGCTAGCAGCAACGGGCTAGTTGGCAGGAGTGGCATAATAGCCAATTAGCTGGCCGACACACAACATAATACAGATTTCCATACGGTTACTTTAGTCAGCGATGCTTAATATCCTTCCTCACCTTTGTGGCAGCTCCATCGACTCATCAACAGCTTTGTTGCGACACCCGCTTGCATGAGTGGGAATCCACAGTTTATAGGGCACTGTTTTGCACACACCCGTTACATGATTAACAAATTTATTTTTGCAAGCCAGAGCTCAGATCTGCTCGTTTGCTGATTTTGTCTTAAGTTACAAACATACTCTGTCACCAGAGTAATGGAGTAATGGAGTAAAATTACACTTTTAATTGGGAAATGTGGTAGTTTAAAAGCATAAAATATACACACGCATTTGCAGATACTCCCAAAAGGCTAAGTATTGTTACTATTAGACCTTTAGGGTTTTCCTAAACTATGAATGTCGTCATTTCTCACTTTATTCTCAGATGTTTCATTGAAACAACTTGACAGTCACTGTCCAATCATAGCTTAGCAACAGTGATTGAGTGTGGAAGATCCTCTGACTACAACACGGTTAATTAGTTGTTACAAAGCTGAAATCAGAAGAGCAAACTGATAATGTGGTGCGGTTTTCTGCTTCAAAGCTGTTAGCGTGGTTAACTAGCTCCTGCAGTAGTGTTACCTCCAAGGCCATTAAGGAGACTATAATCAGCTATTGTTTACGGGGTTCAGATTACATAAAGAAAATATATAAATAAATAAAACCCTCACAAACAGCACATCCACTGTGGTGTTTCCTCACAGACTGAACCATGTGAATAGACGCATGGTGAATGACTGCAGCTCCCTCCTGTTTTTATTGGATTTCAGGAGTTTGACACTTAAAAATTCCTGATGGTTATTTATTTCCTTGTCTTTTTATAGGTCTATTCACTCATGAGGAATCTGACTTTTTCTCAGGTTGTCATCATGATATGGTGTGTCGACACCAAGTGCATATTTAAGACCATTTTTTTCAAATTCTAAAAAGACTTGGAAACGTGAAAAAGTGGGCATAAGGTGATGTTTTGAGGAAGTCATGGAGTTGGCATCACCTTAGGTGATTTGAAAGCAAGAAAGAATTTTGAGCGCAACTGTTTATCTTGTGAACTGCAAATGTAAGAACAGAATGCTGGACAGTTGAAAAAGGAACGGCGGCAGCTTAGCAAATGGCCACGAGAATAATAGAACAAATGGCGGCAGGAAAGGCCGTGGAAATCATGTCCGATTTGCTGTGTCCGGGTCTTCCGGGCGTAGACATTACAGAAGGTGTTGAGGGCTAAACATCTTGAATTGTAAACTTCAGTGAACTTATAATGAAATGACTGTTTCATCTCAACAAGCCAAAGCTTCGGGAAATTTCTGGATGCATCAGAGCATCACAGCACAAAAAAAAAAAAAAAGAACCTGCAGATGAACATGACTGAAGACAGATTTGGTGAAACTGTTGGCCCAGTGCAATATTTGCAGTCATTTCTATGTATTTCACCTCCTAATCAAAGTGTAGTGTGTTTCAAGATTTAAACATGCTACTTTTGTTTACCACAAAGTTGGAAAAAAAAGTGCTCGAATGCTAATGTGACATCTGCAAGCAAGCTGATGTATGTAGAGTTGTGTGTGTGAAGCCCGGCGTGGTTTTCAGGGGATTGATGAATCTGAGGCTGTGGATTTATCAACGTATCAGTCCTGCTGCCTTCAGATGCTGCAGAGATTGAATGAACGGAAAGAGAAGCTTTTTATACAGTCGAGACATCTTTTCACGAGTGTGTCGGGGAGATTGTCTGTCTGAATCTGGCACCATCAGGATGTTGTTCTTTGAGTCACTGAAATCTCCTCTCTGACTCACTGGTTGAAGCCTTATTCGAAACAGCCAAAACAACAATACGAAACAATGTAAAAAGGAAACACAAACACACATACACCCGCTATCATCAGGAAAGTTTAAGGTCTGCTTTAATTGTGATATGCATGGTCGGGACCCACTGACTCATTTAACTGAGACGTAGATCTGGATGCTAAGTAACTATTATTGAATCTGATGCGATTCCAAAGTTATTTTTTTAGGCCGTAATGATTTTGCTGCAGGCTGCAAACATTATCATGATGAAATATTAAGTCTTATTAATGAATTGTTGTCAATTTAGATTTCCGGAATTTACTAATTGCATTATTCAACAGCACGATGAATTGGGATGCAGCCTAGGCGTCCATATTTGACAGCTCGTCAAATATGGACGCCTAGGCTGCATCCCAATTCACCCCTTTGCCCTACCACTGCATTTTTAGCATTCATGTCTGGCGGTAGGATGTCCTGATTGTTGTTGGGTTAAAAAGGTGTAACGGCAACATGGCGCTCCAGAGATTTTTCAGATGCATTCTTCGAACTGAGGGCTCATGAGGAATTTCCCAGAGTACCTTGAGTAACCTGGCTGTATTGACAAGCAGCATCTCGTGCTGGACTCGCCCTCATGACCATGCGGCGGGACGGGGACGTGCTGTCAAAGAGGCGAACACCTGTGGGATCAAACATCTGTCGCCAGCGTGTCTCTGGAGGTGTCTATGAATGAGGTTCACTAACTGCATCGCTCTTTTCCTTATGGCCTCCATCACGCGAACAAGCCACAAAGGTCATTATTACCTTCATCAATAAAGATTATATAAATCCAAATAGCTGTTGTATGTTCTCCATTTCAACATACTATAGAGCATATTACAACAGCTGAGGGTGGCATATTGAGAATATCCAGTCGCATCAGCTTATCTAAACGCCGTTTACAGCTTCTGATGATGTTTCATGGTCCTGAGGGGTTGTCCCAGTTTGGAGGGGAAGATTTCAAACCAATACCGCTTGTCACTGCCTTCTGAGCGTTAAGGGGGCACTTGAAAATAAGGGGGGCTAGCTGGTGGTAGGGCCAAGGGGTGAATTGTGATTGGGCCACTGTGTCAGACTATGGCGCTATAAGTGTGTGTGTTAATTTTGGATGTGCCGGGCTCTTCTATATAGACAATACAGGCAGGGGAGAAGCTGGATGGGTGCAACAAATGCCCGACTTTGCACGACAGGACTGCAGCTCGACCCCCGTGTGCAGCAACGAGTGGGGTTCGCATTTGCGCCAAAGATCCTTGCTGAGCCACGTGTTTCGTTGAAATCACGCGGCTCAACAACACATGAGCTTCTTCTGTTTCCAAGAACAAGTTTCACATTTCCAGCTGAGTTGTAAATACTACAACAATGACAATGGAACTCATGGCATGATGTTTCCCGAACCTTAACCACGTCTTTTTTTGGAGTGTGCCAGACCTCAACCGGAATGCTGAAATATCACAATCTCCATCTGGACACACAATTCAGCGAGGCCACGGTGACATGATTGATGTGACATGTGAATGACTGATAGAAAGCCCATTGCACAAATGTCACCATGCAAAATGTTTGGTTTTTTTTGTGGTAAGATGCGGTAAGTCGCCCAGATACAAAACTGTCTGTTATGACCTACTGAAATATACAGCGTCTCTTCATCACTGCTCCCCATGGTGCTAAAAGATACACAGCAGGTAGCAGCAACCGCTTCTCTCCTTGACTTATTCTCATTATTTATATTGTCAGGAGGAATAATGATAAATAAATTTAGAAGTTTTCTTTTTTACAAATGTCAATTCTAACCATGGAAAAGTGGAAAATGGTGAGCTCCCTGAAAGCCGTGGCGTCGTTGATTCCTCTTTCAATAGCCGCCTCATGGAGAGAGTCCCGTCTGCTCAACACAAACCGTAAACCACTTCGCATTTATGTGAAATCATTTGCAGCAATCGATAATAAACCTGAGCATTTCTTCTGAATCCTTTCGGTTTAAAGTTAGTTTAATAAGGACTGTCGGATTATTGCAGTAGACTTCCTCTGTTGTGCTTCATCCGCTCGGCAGCGACTGCCTTCACATTTCTCCGTGGATCACAAAGGCTTTGCTTCAGGCATCATTTGGTTGCCACTGTTTGTGCTGAGGATCATAATATCTTGTTGTCAGTCCTCTCAGGTTCAGGCGGCGTCTCCTCACTGAGGTCACTGAACTGGTTCGTTTGAGTTGACCTGCGATTCAGGACACTGGCGCGAATGGGAGGAAACGCCGCATCTTAACTTGGAACAACACTGACCTCAAGTGGCTGCCTAGCAGCACCTCAATCACGAAAGTAGACGGCACACGGCCAGACCAGTGTGTTTAGGATATTATGCTCTGATTACAATGATTATCATTCACTAACAGTCTGACTGTACTGCAGCCGTTATAAAGTGAAATGAGCATGTAAAGTATTGCGGCACAGTATTTGCGCTCAGTGTTCTGCTTCATTAAGTGAAAATATGCTTGTGTGCTTTCCGCATTTTAGCCAGTAAATGGAATGGAAAAAGCGATAAACTTTAATAAATGAGGATTAACTCAATTTCCCTGCAAATAATGCTTTGGGTGCAGGGATTAATTAACCAGAAGCCCCAGAGCGAAAATAGGCAGTTTCAAATGCAGAAACTCGACACAAATGTTTTACCAATTTGTCCTGGTAAATGGAAACTAAACAAATCAAAAATTCCATTAAACCCACCTGGACTCTGGTTCCAACGCACGTCAGTCGTTATGAACACCTCAGCTTCTCCAACGGAGAAGTTCTCCAAGCAGAGTGATTACAGCTTGCTTTCAGACTGCGGATTTGATTTGTCAAGAACTCAACGTTGACATACCCCGATACAGTTAACTCTTAACGTTACAAAGTGGGCAAACAGCAATCTGAAAATGCTGCTCCATCTTCTTATGGTCTTATTCTGTTTTGTGGACATGGATTATTTGAATTTCTAGACAGCTACACAACTGTGTGACAGATGATTGCAGGGGCTAAAGTGGAATTTGTGTTGTGCAGGACAGAACAGAGCTGCTCCAGAAAAAAAAAAAGCTTGCCAGGCACACCTGTAATAAATTGATTAGTGCATAAATAGATAAATAAATAGGTTTCGACAGTTGTGTCTCTTTACATTTAACATTATCTAAATGTCTACGTTATTTTCCCTCATCTCCTCCTGTGTTGACTTTCTCCTCATATTTGATTCCTGTCAATCTGATAACCGTAATTTAGTAAAATTAGATCCACCTCTGTATTTCATACTTGAGCTTGAGATGTCATTGTGTTCGGTAGCTGCTGTCTTTCTCTGTCATCACCTTCTCTTTCTCTTATTCCCCCTTTGTCTGTGTGAACGTTCTCATTTTCTTCTCAGAGGAATGTACAGCTGTCTGCTCTAAATATACATTAACTCACTACAGATGTGACTAAATGTATTATAAATAATAAAACAAAAGGTATGATCAATTTTGTGACCATACAGACCCGTTTGACAGTGGATTAAGGTGTGTTCAATGACTGTTAATACACCTCACCAAAGAGTCGCCATGTAAAGTCAGTCCACGCCAAGCGCTTCTGTATATCTGCGAGGGCTGGCGTGATGTAATTGTCGCCCCGACACTGGCGCCCACGTGTCGCAGCAAATTTGTGCTCAATTCCACTCTTCATTCAGCTGGAAACTCAAAGCAGCGCTCCAGCCAAAGGTGGCGCGGCTGCACTGTTTACGACGTACATCCTGTCGCCTAAACAAAAGCGCCACACTTGTTATTTGTTAATGAGCGTGGTATGTTTCGCATAGCTTACTACAGCTAAAAATCATCTTTGCCAATTTCAAAACAAGGATTATTTGGATAAACTGACCATGTATCTGGAATCTGCATGGTTGCTTTCATGCGAGAATAAAAAAAAATAAAAATAAATAAATAACTTCTTAACATTACATCTTAATCATGAGAGTGAAATGAGCAGTCTGACTCAATGTGGTTATTTTAGACAAATGCTGGGACTTGGAGGTTATTGATCTTAACATTTCTCCTGGTACCAGCCTTTTTACACAAAGAAATAAAAGCCAATCAACTGATATAGTCCCGTATCAGTCTCAAGCAAGGAGAGGTTGGCATTATAACATTAGATACACCAGCATGTGCGGTATATTCAGATCATTTATTCACACCAAAATTAATCATACAGTAAAAAATACAGTATATCAATCTAACTAGGTTACCCAACTAAACACAAAAGACTGTGGGTGTGTGGACGCGTGTGCTAGATATGATGTGAGTTAGAGAGATGATGTTTGCGTGTGTGTGTGTGTGTGTGTGTGTGTGTGTGTGTTTGTTGTGCGTGTGTGCATGTCGGTTACGCGCCAGAAGGAATGTCCTTTGTTCCGCCTCGTGTGTGCTTGTGTTTGGCAGAGGCAAAAGCAGTCAGGCCATGGAGACGTGTATATATGCGGGAGATTTGAGCTGCTCCTAGCGCATGTTTATGATGAAACCGATTCAGAGATGAATATGGGATTGGTAGAGATGTTAATGATCCCTTAACAAGCAGAGAATCCGAGTCTGTGTGAAACAACTAACATCGACTCATCATTTGAAATAACCGCCTCAGCAATCGGTAAGATTTGAACCACACATGTCGTTACCAAGACTTCCTGCATTTAGCCGTTTATCCAATTATGCTATAATATGTGTTGCTCAGCTGCCAGTTCATGAAAGG
>CAAKHG010014334.1:0-19381 GCA_901007715.1 Dactylopterus volitans
TCCCCCACCCCCCCCCCCCCCTCCCCTCCCGAGCTCCGACATCTCTCTCTTTTTTTTTCATTCCTCCCAGCAGTTGAATTATAGACTACAGGCCCGGGTGGTGTCTTTATGTAGCGGTGTGGAGGTCGGGGTGGCGGGTGGACGTGCAGGAAACCAAAGCTCACGTCTCGTCACGGGCGCGCAATTGATGTTTGTTGTTTTTTAAAACGGCAACCGCCATCGTTCCCTCACCTTAACCAAGTATTGGAGGCGCTTCAGCCGAATCGTGCATTGACCGCAATTCAACTCCAGCAGTTGTATTTTTATCTAACACACTACAGTGGATTTGCACAAATATTGTAAAAAAAAAGAAAAAAAAAATTAATGACAGTGTCAACATTCTTGTCGCTATTGACTTTGATATCGACACCCTCGTTCACATCTTGCGAGCGGTTTTTGGTTTCAGTCCTCATCGATTCGGTGGCACTGATTCGGTGCTGCTCCACATTCGCCCGGCAGTTGATTTGTCAGAAATGTAATAGGAGTGCAGCCGGTATGTTTGCAGCCAAACAAATCAAAGTTGTTGTTTTGTTGTTTTTGTTTTTTTTTTTATCAAGAAGTCCAGTTGAAGGAGTTTACCTCGCTGAGGAGTTGGGAAGGAAGGTGAAGAAATTTTCCCAGCTGCTGATAGACTTGTGACGACACCGGTGTAACTGACTGCGCTGATATTTTTCGGCTTCGTATCTTACCAAATCCCCCCTCCATCATCTTGTCGGGCAACTCGCCTCACGCGATAAGTGAAATCTGACGCGGCTCCTCTGTGCTGCTGCTGCTGCTGCTGCCGTATGAGGCAGACACTGACGGTTTCTAATTGTAGCATCTGCTGTCTGGCTGGGTATTGATACCACACTTAACAGTGTTTCCCATTCATTGATTGATTCATTTTCTGTTTTCTATACTGTTGGTAAAAATCTTGACAGACTGCAGGTCTTTGTGCAGCGCATTGATTCACTTAGCCTGTCCTTTATCTCGCGCCCCCTCACAAATGCAATGAAAATATTAACCCCTCCAAGAGGAGCAGGCAGGACGAGAGAACACGGGTCAGTATCCGGGACAGTATTTCATTTTCTCGAGGAAACATTTCAGCGCCGATTTATACAAATGTAATCCCGCAAGCATGGGCATGCGACTGAGTGTACATCCACATAACTGCGTTTTAGTTTTAAAACGCATTTCTTTTGCTACGTTTTCCACCTGGCATCCACACTGCTCCAAACGGGAGACATTTGGAAACGCTGCCGGCCCCGTTTTTGGTTTGAAAAGTCCGGGCTTCCATTTCAGAGTGGATGGACAGAAACTGAGCCCCTCTGGAAACGATGATGCATTGCCCCCATGTTCCCTCCCTAATTGGGTCGACTGCTAGTCGATGTTTTTCACCGCCATGGCTGCTTGTGCTGAACAAAAGACGGGGGGGGGAGACAGTGGAAGGCGTTCCACGAGCAATGGATCCTCACGTTCAACGTAATTCCAAATCTGACGATTCCAAAAAGAGGTTTGAGAAATCCGCAATTCGGATTTGCTGAAGTATGCTCAGATTGATAGCAATCGGGTCACCATGGCCGGCCGCCTTTCCGCGGTCATGCGCTGCGGTCGGTTTTGTCTCTACACAGCAGCCCAGCATGCCCGCGATTTTTACGCTTCCATTCCAACAGGGCTACCCCGCTTGAGGGTGTGTCTTTCAACTGACGCGGCTGTTTACAGCCGGCTGATTGATGGCCCGGTGCTTAAATGAGCGGCTGTAAAACAGAGGATAACACATTTCATTTCCTGTAAATTTCTCACAGTAAAAGCCCTCGTCCTTCACAGGCTGGCCTCTGTTGGAGAGGCGTCGCCGCTCGGAGGCGGGGCAAGGATGCTCTGGCCGAGCTTCCGGGCTGGTCAATTTTTGGCGTGGTTTGGTGCTGGCAGTATGGTTTGATTCGGTGTTAGCCAAAAGCCCTCATGGACAAGCTCCAGATCTCCCTAACCTTTACTTGTGTGCATGTGAGCGCGCCAACCATAATGCTTCATGTCGGCAAAGCTCCTGTAATCTAATTGAATTCTGCGAGCGGCAGCTCTGCTTATGCAAAAAAAAAAACACCAGTCTGCTTTTCATTCCAATCACAGCCGATCATCAGTTGTGTTTTAATTAAGTCCAGTTAAGTTTTTGTCACTTTAACTTATGAAATGGGTAATGGCCCGGCTGTCTTTTCGGCTTCTCGGTGTTCAAGCGTGTGCGCATGTGTGTGTGTGTGATATAAAGCCGGGCAGAGTCATTAGATCGACCCGTCAGTAGTGCATGCAAACAGATTAATTGGAACAATTACAAACACTGTAATTAAAATTTGTTTTATTGGCAAACACAGGCCATCCTCACGAAGGTGTGTGTGGGAAGTTGTGAGAAGTGAAATCTTTGCCGCTTCTTTTACCATATTACACAATTTCTCATCAGGTTTTTAGGCCTTGTTTTTCCTTTGTTATTTTCTTGCACAGGGAGACGCCGTGATTAGGCAGAGCGAGTGCGCATGTGTTTGTCTGCATGTGCGAGTGTGTAATTCATTAATTAGGCTGTTTACCTGGAGATTAGCCCGGCATTGGCTCTGTTACCCTTTGTCACTTCATTAATTAGCACAGTAGCATTCATTTGCCTGGCTAATGAAAAGTCATTTTTAATTGGCAATGGAGAGATAAGGGCTAAATGAAAGCACTAAATATAGATCAGGGCACCTGTTCTTGTGTGTTTTTGTGTGTGTTTTGTGTGTTGTGTGTGTGTCTGTGTGTGTGTTACCACGAATTCTCCAGATAACAAGGAGGTCCAATAAACTTTTATATCGAGCTAATTAACCAGGACAGTTAGCCTGATAATAAGGGTCAACACAGAGACCTGCTGTTATGAGCTGACTTTAATATGATTAGCCCCGGTGGTTGCTCCATTTCCTGTGACAGTTCAGGCTTCTATTTGATATTAATAGAAGCATTTGTTTCTCTACATTCACAGCTGGGGCGACCACTGAACCCTCCCCCGCAGTCCCGCCCCCACCTGAACCCCAGCCAATAGAAACCAAGGCTCCAGAGGAGGAGATGGACGTCACGGATGACGACATCACAGCAGGTACGAATGAACATCAAACCAACAAAAAGCCTTATTCAGTCAGTGGGTATCGTACTAAAACAGAAGATTTATCTTACTTATCTTTTCCTATGGATCTTGATTTGTGCTCACATTTTCCTTAAAGCCCCAATATGCAACTAATTTATAATAACTCATTCCGTTTATGGAGCTGTGGACTCATATTTCAGAGAACATCAACTTGTAATAGGAAGAAAGGTGGCTCTGTCGGCCCCTCCTCATGCTCTGAAAGCCAGTTCATGCACTTTGTCAGAAGAGCTAAGCAGGTCAGCTCTGCAGGGCGGCATGGCTCAGGTGGTACAGTGGCCGTCTTGTAACCTGGAGGTTATGGGTTGGAACCCTGGCTCCTCAAGACCATGTCAAAGCATCCTTGAGCACTGAACCCCTAATTGCTCCTCATGAGTAGGTTGGCACGCAGCACGCCAGCCTCCACCGTTGCCGTGGTAAATGCGGCAGTGGTAACCCACCATAAAGGGCCTTTGAGGACGTGGCTTGCATTGGCATTTCATGGCATTTTTTAACACATGATAAGTGTCGGCGTCTTTTATAACGATGAGATCAAGAAGCAGAAGCGGCAAGGATGTCTGAGTCCAACCAAAGTTCTTTGCTCCTCATGTTGGAACATTTCCATTCCTCTCTATCATGGTCTTTTGTCAAAAATCTTTTTTTCCTTTCAATAATTCTTTGATTGTGCTGGTTCTCGCTCCATCATTCTATCACAAGGATTAATACTCCAGCATCCTTTTAATACCATAAAAATGCCTGATGCCATCCCTGTATATCTTCACTGGTACAGCTGGATCTTGTCCCGATGAGTAATTGTGTGTGGGAAAAGTGAACAAACTTTAAAAAGTTAAGTCTTTTTTTTTTTGTCTTTGTGTTGAAAGGCAATTTGACCCCTCAGTGTTCAATGTGCCACAGAGATCTATCATGGGACCCCAGGAGTTTAGCTTTGGGAGTTCAATGCTGAAATGAGCAGTGACAGAAATCCCTGGTGATCCGAAGCGGAGTGCCTTTGTTTGAGATGGTCCATAACGTTGTCAAGCAGAAAGAAGTGCCTGCTATCCAGAAACCTTTTGCTGTGATCTGGCCACACAGTAGCTGCCTGACGATGAGCCGAACCTTGGCTGGCCATCTAGTGTTATGCATGTAGTTGCAAAGCAGCATCTTGATGCCTCGCAATGTCCCTCGCGCCTTACCAGTCACCCAGGTTATTTCATACAATTCCGGTTAGATAGCTGGTTATTAATGGTTGTGGCTCAATTCAATTTGCCTATATTATACTAAATAACCACATAAGGTATCTCAGGGCATGTCTTCTATAGAGCAGTTCCACGACACACTTCGACACAATTCTTGCAGTTCCCCCATTTGCAAATACCCTGAAATGTCGACAAGGGAAAAAAATCATGTTAATGAGCTGAACTTTTGATGGCTTGCAAACATTATTTAAGTCCCAGTCACTGTTTGGACTGTCTTGGGAACCATACCGACCAAACTATGGCCTAAATAAATGAGTGTGTTTTTTTTTTTTTTTTTTGAAGGATTCAGGCAGTTCAACACAGAGCAGAGTTAATGGGGGGGAATGTGATGGCACAAACAAATTCTAAGAGCTTTTATGTGTTAACAGTGGCAAAGGAGCAGCTTGGTGCTCTCCAGTAGCTGCTGACGACACATACGACACGTATTTTTTGAGGTGCACATCACTGTGCCTCATGAATGTTCAGAATAAGGAATTTGATTATATCTAAAAATGGCTCTGCCGGTCTCTTGTCACTCGCACCCTCCCAGCCTCCTTTCTTTCTCCTCCCTCCGTCCTCCTTGCAGACCAGTCAATATCACAGATTCGTCTGACAATTTATCACTTCTCATAGCTCATTTTATTTCCTACTGGCAGCAGTATTTTTCATTCCCTTTTCAGTGTTAAATCCGTTTGCAAACTGCTCAGAGGCAGAGCCGAGTCCGAGTCGTACTCTGGAGTTCAAAACTCCCTGCCTCTCCCTCCACTGAATGAGCCCCCTTGTTGACTCCATTTTAAAAACACAGGCAAGATTTTATAGCCGTGGGAAACTTTAACGTTAACATGAATGCTAATTGTTTATCGTTTTAATTGTGGACTTTTATTTCCGGGTGATTTTGTGTATTTGCGGTGACGGCAGTTTCCGTGAAAGTGAATTCCTTTACATGTCGTGTGTTTTCCGTGCAGTGTTCTTTTCACTCTTTTAATTTGTAGCTCCATCTGCCGAGGAAGCAGCTTATTTCCTGCCAATGATACATAATACAATCTAACACATTTATAATTGTGTTATAAAGCAAAGTCTTCTTATGATTGTTTTCATTACTGATAAATCCATCATTTATTTAGTGGCGATACCTGATATCTAACTGGTCAGCAGTGGCGCACCTCATGCAGTCACATTCTTAGGTTACACTAATATGCTCCTGGCCGCAGTATGTGTGTACAAATGAGTGTGAGTATACATGGTGCGGCTGTCTAGCGTCCTAACGGCTTGAATTTGCAAGTGCATTTGGGTCTGCGTTATGTGGGACCCCCTCCTACACTGACAGTTCAAGCAGAATTTATGCACTTGCCTGGGGCGAAATCGTATGTAGTGTATAATAAAATGGGAGTGCTGGGCAGAGCCGTGGAGGAGAGAAGGGGAAGGTAGATAAGGGATGGACAGGACACAGCAGGGAATGGAAAACAGGGGGGGAAAAAGGGGTGAGAGGAGGGAGAGGCAAAAGACAAAAGGAGGGAAGACAGGCGGGAGAAAAGGTTATGGTAAAGGTGAAAAGGAGCATCAGATGAGAGGGGAGAGACGTAGAAAAACAGACATATGTCCACAGCTACAGAATCATTTGGCTGAAGGCTGTTACCACGGCAATAGACTCACCACTTGAGTCCCCCCCCCGCGCCCCCCGCGCCCCAACACAGCACTATCGCTACACACTCAGGAGATACTCTCGTTCATGTACATGTATTGCAGTTTGCTTAGTCTTTATTGGCATGGAAAATCGTCAAAGCGTCTCCACCATAGAGACGATAGGGGTGCACAGATGGAAAAAAAAGTGGGCCTGCTGATGTCATCCGGAGCCAGAGTCAGCGCAGACATGACATAACATGAAAACCCCTGCAAGTTCACCATAGAATATAACGCAACAGCCCTGCAATGAATTCCCCCTTCAGGAGGAGTTTTATATGGAATTCTTCTTGAATCTGATTGAGAGAGGTGTTGACATTGCAATGACTGTTATTGGGACTGTAATTTGTGATAATGTCGAGCGATACCGAGTTACGCTGAGCAGTCACCCTAATGCATTTGAGGGCGATGACCAAAATACTAAGTAAGCCGGTTTTAAATTCTCTCTTGAGTGTAAGTATTTAGATCACCTCTCATGTGCATCATGTAAAGCATTATTAATATCCTCCAGGTGAGACTTATAAACAGTTCTCAGCATGCTAACCTGTTACCCGTTATCATGCTTTATCTTGTCTGAGGACTCTGGCCTGCATATGTCATACAGCAAAGTAGTTCTCTCTAGCGCTTGATGTCCATCTGTTAGCGGTGAGAGCGATCGCCAGGTCAGTGGCTGCATGCTGGACGGCTGCCATCATTTATATTTGTGACAATTAAATTTGTGATAATACTCGGTGCACCGACAGTTTTCATCCGACTCTCAGTCTTTGCATGGCGTTGCTTTTTAAGCACTCGAAAACAACTTCACTCCCCAAACAAATGATCCGACAGGACGCACCGGCTCGACCGAGCCGACAAACATCAACCGTCCCACTGCCAAATCTTCAGATTGATAAAGCATCGACCGACCTCAGTTTTATCAGCATAATTCCACATCTATTGTGTGGGTTACAGAGCATGCACATTTCCCGCACCAAAGAGTGTAAAAAAAAAAAAAAAATTACAATTCACATCCCAACGATTGGACTGGTTTGTTGATAACAGAATTCTATATCCACTTATTCCATTTGATACAGACTGTCAATCTGTCCAGTGGGTATGAAGAGATGTTCCAACAGCCAGCTGAGGATCCTCCTCTGTATTTGATTCAAACACAGCTTAGAGTTACTTGGCTTTCTCTCTTTTGAACTCTTCAGGAATACATTTTTTTTAAATTATTAATTGGAATGGTTTTTATCCTGTATTAAAATTGCACCGAAAGACATTGATGATGACTATATCAGTGTTTTTTTCATAACCAGCTAATCAATTATAAATTGAAACTGTGAAAGATTCTCTTGTGTCGAGCTTCTGAAATGCACAGGCTCGCAGTTTTTTTTTCTCTTTTTATACTTGTAGTTTTGGACTGAAATAATATTGGTTCCTGCTGTAGCTGAGTTAAAGCCTGACGGCCTCCACAAGCCGATGATGGAAAGAGCTACGCCAGGGAGGTCAAAGGTCCCTGCTGGACACAAATCCCAACACCCCATCCCTCAAACACTGAAAACCACACACACACACATCCACATACACACATACACAATTTTCCCTGTGCTGGCAGGCGGTTTGTTTCCTTCAGGAGTCCAAGAGTAGACAAGAAGCAGGTTTTAACTGCAGGCGGAGCCCTGCAGCGTTCGGGGCACTGACCAGTGTAGGGAATTCCACTGCTTTTGGTGATAAATTCACTGAAAAAAATTCAGTGTGATGTTTTCTTTTGGAAAGGAAGCATTTCTTTCTCAACTCTTGCTCGCTCCTACCTTCCTTCCTCTTCCTCCCTCTCTCTCTCTTGTCCCCCGAGAGGGGTCGACAGCAGCACAGATAGAGGTTAGAGGTCAAAGGTCAGGCTGACCCTCACCTCTCAGTGTCATTAGCCCGGCTGTGATTTGGTTAGCTGAAACGCTAGCCTCCCCTGCTAACTTAATATCAGAGCCTGGAGGTTGTTTGGGTCAGATCACATTTCTCTTCAGCACAGATTGAGCTTATGGAAAGATGAATGTTCGGAGCTGCAACACAGAACGCTCGTGATTGTTTCTGATGATTGGATTTCTGCTATTTTACACAGCGAGGGACCCAGCTGGTGAATGGGAATATTATTATATTACAGACAGAAGAGTGAAGTGATTGTCTTAATGTTATAAATGTACAGGAATGTTATTTCGGTTGATTTTGGTAATAACAAACATCATGGTACAGGACAATACCGTATGGTAGTACACTATGTTACTGTAAAATGCAGTATAGTATTGTATGTGCAGTTTAATATGGTGTGCTGCAGTGTAGTTTACAACTGTACAGTATGGCATCCTCGTCTCCTCTCCTTTCCCAATATCTGATTTCAGAATGACACTCATTATCTTTCTCTCTCTAGCACATACAAACACAGGCACACGCTCGGTCTCCCTCTGTCACACACACGCACACACACACACACACACACGCACACATTTGTCCCATGGTTGAATGGACATTGTGATAACGTTCACATGGAGGGGGGATGGGCAAGGAATTTGTGATTTTCTGTGTGTGTGTGTGTGTGTGTGTGTGCGTGCGCGCGGACGGACAAGGCTTTATGAATGTGTCACAAAGATAAAGCATTGGCCTTGGGGTTTGTGTGTGTGTGTGTGTGTGTGTGTGTGTGTGTGTGTGTGTGTGCGTGTGCGTGTGCGTCTGTATGTGTGTAATAGAGAGGCAGCTCACGGTCTAATCATGGAAATGACTGACTAAACTAAGTTATTTAAATACCTGATTGGCTGTTTGATTACTGACTTGCTGAACTGACTGACTGCCTGGTTGGCTACTAAATTATCCAAGCTACCAGTAACACATCTGTCGCAGAAAACAATTTACCCTGCAATGATTTGATTGAATTTTGTCCCCCCCCCGGACCCCTGAGGTGCCAGGTATTGTCCCAACAAAAGTTATGAAGTAATTGAGGTCAAATATTTCAGTACTGAAATTTCAGTTCAATTATGTTTCCTCTACTTACCCGTCAGCAGTGATAAGTTGCACCGCCCAGTCCCCATATGGCAGGGATGTCTGATCGGTGAGAGGGCCGGGGCGGCTGCGGGTTTTTTGCTCCAACTAGCAGCACAACTGCTACAACAAATCAGCCGGGTGAGGACAGTTCAGTTGATTGGTTGAGTGGATTCAGGGGTGCTCCCGCTTGGTGGGAATGAAAACCTGCAGCCACACCGGCTCTTTTACGGATCAGCTTGACACCTCTGCCGTATCGGTAGCGGCCTAGCATATCTCCAGGTTTTCAAATAAAGCAATAGAACAACTGCTGGGAGTTTGGTTATTTAACATTAAAATCCACCTCTGAGACGTACGGCTGCAGATTGTTCATAATGACACCTTATCAAATGAGTAAATGCGATTCTTCTTCTTTCTGCTCCCTTTCATCCAGAGGTTTTGTTTTTTTTATTTCAATGAATGAAATAAAATCAATAAACACATTTTTGAATACCGCAGCTGGGTCTGAGACTGCATAACCAACCCCATGACTTAATCAAAGGCAGCTAGTGTCATTCTCGAGCAGGTTGAATAATGTGGATCTGCTGCCACACTCAGCTATCCACATGCACATTTATGTTCTCCTGGAAGTAACTGAACTTGCTTACAATGGATCTAGGTGGGTCACCATTCTCCTCACTGGGCTGCAGGCTTCTGTGGGCACAGTTATGTGTTGCCCTTCAGTCAAGGGCTCATGAGTCTTGCATCATCTTGGCGATAGTATGCTAAGGCCGTGCGTCGCAGCCCTCCTTCACGCCAAAAACCCAGCAGTTATCCCTCCCCTCTCTGGATTCCATGTCCTCTGCCTTAGCTATCGGTGGGCTCACTTCTGTAGTGAGTGGTGAAACTTTGATTTGAAGTTCGTCCTCCCGGTCCGAGTAGCTGCTCGCCCTGTCTAACAGGCTGCCAAACCATGTAGCATGTGTAGCATTCACTTTCTCCATGTCGCCCATTGTCTTGAAGGATTCAGCACCCTGCACTTGAATACAGACAAATGAGTACCTGTACTACCCGTGGAAGCCATGCTGAATGAGTTCCTTGTCATCCCTGACTGTTCGCTCCTGGTTCCAGGTTTCACCAGGTTCTTGGACCCTGGTATGCCTGCTTTTGGTCCTAGTTAAATACATGTATTCAACTCGCATTGCTTAGTTTCATGCTTCCTTTGACTAACTGTGCCTTGGTGCATCTCTGCCACCAACTGTCAATCTCTGAAGCGGCAAGAAACAGACATGCATACCATACAAACTGGATGACACTCATAAAGGCGTTCCTCCGTGGCACAATTGAGGCGCTTTCGAAACCACAGGCATCTGCCAGGGTTCTCACTCATACCAAACCCTGGCACCACATCAGCCCCACTCTCATCCAGCTTCTTCACTGGCTTCCTGTAAAATCACAGATAACCTACAAACTCCACCTCAGCTACAAATCCCTCCATTTCCTGGCCCCTCGGTACCAATTGGACCTTCTTCACCAACACACCCCATCCCGGAGCCTCCGGTCCTCGGGCTTGGGTCTGCTCCCCCCCGCACCAGCCGACATACTTTAGGGGACAGAGCCTTCAGTGTAACTGCCCGCCAGTCTCTGGAATTCTTTCCAGTCCGAGATACGTAACACCTCTACCCTGGACTATCCACCCCTACCTCAAAACTGATCTGTTTTCCAAAGCTTTTGGAGCAGTTAGTTCAGCTCTGCTACTCTACTCTTCGTTGCTTTGGTTTGTTTTACTGTTATTTGTCTGATTTTTGTTTCTGTTAAGCGTCTTTGGGTGTCTTTAAAGGTGCTATAAAAATGTAATTTATTATTATTATATTTCATATTTCTTGAAACTACTGGAGGAACCACCCACATTTTTTGTGTATTAGGACTGCAGGTACTAAAATGAAAACAATTGTTTTGAGAAACCTTTTTAGTTGCTGCTTCAGTGCAGGAACTTTCTGCTCCAGCTCGAATCACAGCACCTGCAGCCTCAGCGGTTGACCATGTGCACAGCCGCTGTTAGCTTTAGCTTCTGAAAGTGGGGCAAAAGACGGGCAGTCTAAATTCACAATTCACACACCTCCTCTCCACCTGGTCATCATCCTACCTAAAATGCACATTAACTACAGCTCTGACCACAGCATTGGCAGGTGTCATGATTTAAACAGTGTAAAAATACACAACAAAACAACAAAGAAGTCTACATATGTCTGTATATCCATTTTCAACACACAGCTCCACTCTCAGCTACCCCATCTTGCTGCATCATGTGCAGAAATGAACCCTCAAGCCTGTGTCATTTCACTGCCCGTACAGGCCTAGCCTTTTTCAGGGTCTTAGATGTCGGGGAACCGCCACAGCAGGTAGTTCCTCTCAGAAAAACTCACCGACTTCACCCAAAATGGTTTTCTAGATGATACTTACACGACAGGTAACACACACAGACACACACACCTCTGGTGTTATGATTACTGAGCCTTGGACAGCCAACAGCACCTGCTACATGTTTATCCATTTCATACAGAACATCTGGATGTGTAGATGTGTCAGTGTGATTGCGGCAGCAATTCATTTTTTTTCCCCAAATGTATTTGACAAAACCATTCCGTAGTATGCAGTCTAAGAATAGTTGTTATCAGGCAGGGTTGAGTGAGTGGGTGCAGAACTCAGAACTGATCAACTATGAAATGAAGTTTTTATTTCATGATTTACTTCGGATTTAAGAGAAATTATCTGTCATTTAAGTCTTCACTTCCTCCAAAACATGAGTCACCCAGTTGCATTCAGGTATTTGATTGTTTTTCTTTTGTTAGTTTGGAGGATCTTTTTCTTTTGCCTTACGGTTGTGCTGCTTCGTGTTTGCGGGGTTGCAGTCCACATCCGTCAAATGACTTTGATTCATCTCTTCGTCATCGTCAGGCGAGACTGTGACTAAACCGCGGTGGCTGTAATAGAAACAATTCTTTCTTTATGAAGAAGCGGTTTGATGGAAGCTGTCTACTGTCTCTGCATTAGGGAAATTAAGATCCACACCCATCTTTCAGTCTGCTCCATTAACGGCATTAATGTGACAAGCATGGAGGGCTGAAAATATTGTTTGTATTAAGAACCTGTCTGATCGTAAATTAAACGGCAAAACAAACACATTATTGAGGATTAAACAATAAGACCTCAGGCTTTCAATATTGCCCACCTGTGCCTTTATACAATATTACTGAATCATGAAGTGGAACAAAGTAATGTGATTAAAGGTCGAAAATCCCTGTAGAAAAGTCTTCCTACATGCGTTCACACTCCATCTTTGTGCTGTTTTTTTTTAATGTGGCAAAGAAAAAACAAGCAAAAAATTACATTTATAAGTGACTCAAGTCGAAATTCTGAAGTAGAAAGTAACTTTTATTTTAACTATGCTGTACATTTAATTTGGATCGACAGCTCCTATATGTATTTGTTTTAAAAATAACGCAGATTGCAGATTTTCAGACTGCCAGGCCAATTCAACTTTTTGTCATATCCATAGTGTATGCAAACTGATTTTAGAAAGTCTTGACAACATAAAAGCACATAAAATGTGATTTTCTTCTCTTTTTTTGAAGATAAGATCCAAACAACCTTAACGGGGCGGTTTCAAAAAAAGATTTTCACGACTGTGTCTCGATGGCTCCTCTTGCCACTCGCATCGAATTTCAAAGCACATTTTTTGTTTCAATCACAAATTTGACACATCGTGGCAAGCATCTGAGCAGCAGACTGCAAAGTTTCGGCGGTTCGGGCCATGACGAAAACATTATCAGCCCTCGGACGGGCTCGCTCTCTCGCCGCACAGCTAAGCCTGCGATGACTGCAGCCTCCCTCCCTCCCTCCCTCCCTCCCTCCCTCCGCCGCCGAGTTTGTCTGGTTTGACGGGGGTGAAGAGTCTGCAGTTGTCAGCAGATCTCCATTTATCTGGCTTCTGCTTACCGGTGTAAGCTGCATCACTCAGGTACTGAAGCCCGCCTCATTATCACAGACACCCATGCAGATAAGTTGGTAATGTCTGGGAACACAAATCTGACCTGTCACTTGCAGGTAATAGTGTGGACAGACTGTCCTAGAGATCTGATTTGAGGCGCATATCTGATTTGCCTGCAGTCTTAACAAAGCCTAACTGTCATATATAGGATATCCACCATAGCACTTAACTTGCCAGTATATATTATTACAGTGGAAAGTGCTGTCCAATTACTTCATTACAACTCGGAATGGGTCTCTGCCAATAGCAAGTCCAACCTGATACTTAAATATATTTGATTTGATTATGATATGCCATACTCATAACAGAGTGGAGGTTTCCCCCTCAAAAAACATCTTTTCCCACAGCCTCAGAGACTCTTTTACATGGAATCAGAGAGAGCTCCTATTGGTCATTACAATGTCTAACAATTTCAGAAATAAGGAATAAATAATAAATTAAATAAATGAAAACAAGGTTTTAAACTTTAATTATATTTAATTCACTGAAAATTTGCCATTGATATTAGATTTGCAGATGGTGTGTTTAAGACCGGTTGGGAAAAAAAAACAATAGCCAATAAGATTAAGTTTGTAAATCACTTTTGTTCTTCATTTCAAGATGTTCTGACCGGGTCCATTGACATGCAAGGGAGCGCCGACCTCATTAAAGGGAATGGCGATGGCATAGATTTGCAGACTTACTCTTCCAATAGCACAACATCCCCAATTTGATGCTAAGCACTTAGCACGCACAATGTTGATGCTAACATTTGTGTATATGCATGAGTCTCGGTGTTCAAGTGTGTTTGAAGTGTTTCATCAGGCGTTTTCAAGGGGTTAGTCATGCTGTAAAATATTATGTGTAGGGACTGTGGGAGAGACAGAAGTAAAATCAAATAACCTCAGATTTACCCCTGGGTCCCAAAGGTGGTTCTTTTTTCTGTGTATTGCGTCGTCGCGGTAACTTGTGCTAATATTTGACCTAGCATGCGCCGGAGCAGGTGATGTCGGAGTTTAAAGAGTTTAAAGAAGCGTATGAAAACACCACCGACCACCACCAGTCACCTCTCATGGACAATTCTGTCACGGTTCCTGGTAGATCATGTGAGAGGACATGTTTGTTTTTTTAATAAAATTTAATTGTTCAGTGTATGTTGTTTTATATTTCATTTAATCAGTGTCTTTTTCTGACCCTAGAGTCATGAATTCCACAAGAATATTCATTATTATTGAAAAGCGCCTGGTACATGTTAGTTCTCTGTGGAGGGAATTGCCGATGCTTGTGGTCCTCACACATTTAAGATTCATACAAACACTGATACAAGATTTTTGAATAACCACACTCATGCGCCCTGACAAAATTTTTTTAACGTTGTTGTCATCGGGATCTTGAATTCACAATCTAGAAACTGTATAATTATACCCTAATAAATGCATGTTACAAAAGTAATAGCTAATATGTCTCCTCTAATTATGGTTAGTAATGATCAGGAGTTTGTTTCCAGTTTATTATCATAAATTTGAGTTCCTCATTTACCACAACAGTGTTTACTTGTATATTTACAAAAAACTATGTGAGCTATAGTTTCTTTATCTTCCTTCCAGAATACAGTCGTGCTTAAATCTACTCTTTCAATGACAGTTATTGATGAATGATGCTCCAGTGATTTTGCATTGATAAGCTTCTTCACGTAGGCATTCGCACAGTCTGCGTCAGCCTTCCGTCCTGTCTACGACTGCACAAACAGTTTCCTTTATTCTGCTTTTTGGATTCATACATCTTACATTTGCGGGAGTTTGCTCTTGCTGAGTGAAGCATGCCGGCTCTCTTGTCTTGTGCTTGTAATTGGTCATAACTAGACCGAGAAAGCATGGGTGGAGGGCGACTGCGGTTGTTTGGGTTTGTCGAGCCAGCGATCTCCAAGATACCCTGGCATGATGGACTTGCTTTGTAGCAGAGGTCCCAGGTCTAGACCGTACCCTTTATAACATTTACATTGATTGAGCAACCCCGCCCGGCCCACCGTGGAGTTATGGGCTCATGGCTGCTGCTTGGGACTCGCTCTCCTTCACTGTCACTTGCAGTGGCGAGCAGGTCTTGTGGCTTCTGCTGCTGCGTTGCGTCATAGTATTAGCAAAGCATTTGATAGATCGACTTGAGTCATAAAGTTGAACGGTGGCGTGCAGGGAACGTCACGCATGTCTTGTTTTGCACGCCGTGAATCTCGACCGCGTGCTCCTGGATTACCCGACCCATCATCGCCATCTGGGGCTTGTTCTGTGACATTCATTCTCACTTTCTAATCACAAGCTCTTTTTAAGCATGGCGAGTTTAGCTAATTTAGCCACATCAGCTTGTTAAGCTTTCCTTTTTTATTCCGGCTTCGCGGCACCAGCTCTGTCAATTCTGTTATCCGTCGTGTAGTCAACTTTTCATGTCTCGCATCTCACTTCACAGCTCCATTCGCCACCATGCACTTGTTTCTGCGGTGTGTGATTTGGGGTAGCGACCTCAACCGGATTCAAGGATCCAGTGTAATTAGGCCATCGATGAGGTGGATGATCTTAACTTACTGTGATTCTGCCAAAGCGGTCTGCTTGATCGGTTTGTGTTCAACAACCCTTCTCCTGGACCGGCCCACTGGGAATCTTCTTAGCCATTCTGGGCCTGGTGTGTAACATCCACATTAAAAGTGTATGTGCGCGCTTAAGACGAAAATGTCATCCTCCAAAAAAAAAACTTACATTTAAAAATAACTGTGCACATCTCATGTGATGTTCCCTTTATGAATCACAGTATCTGGGAATGTGCACACATACCTCAGCCTCAGTATTAAACTATGGCCTGCAGCTGGATACGGCCTTCTGGTATATTTCTTTTGACTCCCCATCCCAAAATACATTTTCTCGTGAGGATTCATATTTTTTTCCCCCACCCGCTGCCACCGTAGCAACCATATGCATTCAGACAAATGGTTGCCATCAGTGGGAATCTCCTAGGAGAGTGGCGGCATCGTCTTTGAACTCATTCAGGAGAAATCTCTGGGTGAGGTGACTATGTGAGAAAACTGATGACACATTGAGTGGAATTCGATTTGAGTTTGATTTCCACAGTCGCCATCTCCGCCGCCAATCTCCAACGTCTCCAAACACTCATACACATCGGTCAGAGTTTCCATACGGGTGTTTACCATTCTCTCATCCGGTTTGTTTGCTTTTTTTTAAAAAAATTCCAACTCATACAAAGAAACTCTCACGTCTACTTCTGTCCCAACGTTTGCAACTGAAGTCCCTGGTCCCACAGGAAAGTGGTACAACACTCATTTGAACATCATCGTGACATCTGTGGTTCGAGAAACTGGGTGATTAGCAGACCAATGGCTGCCTGCAAAGAAAGGACATCAGTCTAACTAATTGATTGATTTGGAATTTGATACACTGTAATGTAAACGGAATATGAATGACTAGTAAAACCAGCAGTTTGCTTCCGCCTGGTCTGGTCCTTCACTTACAAGCGGACACCCCCCCCCCCTCCATACCATCTAATTGAAGAGTTGTTTCCAGGAAGCGTAGATAGCTCCTCTGTCTGTGTCTTAAGATTGCAAAATACACTTAACCTTCAGATGGACTCATGTCGGTTTGAAGGGCAGCGACCGTTTTAGGACTTAAACCTTTTTTTTTTTCTTTTTAAACTTAATTGTGTTTTCAATTATTTCTCCAGATTTTCTGTGTCCTGACATTTGCTGTAAGGACACTATTTGCTGTAAGGACACCTCCCCCAAGCAACCCCATCCAATAACACCCGCACTCTTTTGTTTCATGGAACTTTTGTTGATCCGGAGAAATGTTTATTCTTTGTTATTAGTTGTTGTTTTTTTGTTTTTTTGTTTTTAACTTTTTGATTAAAGTTTTTTCCTCTCATGCACTTTTCCGTCTGACATCAACTTTCTCCTCCTTCCTTGTTTCATTCTCACATCAGTTTCCTGCTGGTATTGATCCCCCTCTGTCTGTCCCTAGTGATCGGGTTTTACCAGTCTACTATTGATTGCCAATGGAGGCAGAGTCAGGGTGCATGATGGGAAGATGGTGGGGCTGCTGCCGTAGTTAGGAGGTTTGGGAAGATTGGGTTTGATTTCCCCGGCAGGGTCACTAAAAATTTACAGTTTGTATAATCATGGAAATATATGTGCGCATACTGTACATTATGCACTATTTTCATAAAGCAGCTTACACTGTGCAATTGATATCTGTATTATAAATCAGTTGTAAAATTATTTAATTTTAAATATTATTCCCAAATAATTCCAGTGAAAACACGTTGTGATAACAACGCTATTCAAAATTTAAATATTTTAAAAACCTATTTTTAATAAAATCTTGTTAAAGAGTGCAATTCACCAAATAAAGGTTTTAATAAAATGTACATCCATAAATAGATGACCCTAACCCTGATTTTTTTTGGAATAATTTTGTTATTTTAATTAATAAAATTCAAGTGCCATGTCACACGAAGACAAAGTAAATCGCAATCACATGCTCTAGTTTGAAAATAATTACAATTGAATATCAGCCACAAAGAATGAGATTTTCTTAAATCAATCAATAATTATTGTTTCATACCATGTTTTCTTTCTTCTTGTCTCTTTTCAATCCTTCTCTCTTTCTCTGTAATTCTAAATTAACTAGTTGTTGTTTTTTTTACCCTTTCACCCTTGCTCTTTTCCTTATTTTTTCACTACACCTTGATCTGTCTTATTGGGCTATATCTTTTTTTTTTTTTCTTTTACCAGACCTTCAAACAATTTTTTATGAAAAACAGAATATAATCATATAATATGTAATAACAGATGATATTGTGAGAAAAATAAGAATTGGAATAACCTTTTAAAATAGCAAACACTCCGACCCTTTTTAATAGATTCTGTCCTTTATGGATAATGTTATTTCAGCAAGAAAGCTTTTTTTTCTCCTCATGAATCCTTTTGTCATTTTTATGAAGATTTAGCCAAGTGGAGGCAAGCGGAGAGGAAAGCTCGTCCGTCCCCCTCTTAAGTTTATTGGGTTACGTTTGGGAGCAGGTTGGCCAGCAAATAGGATTTAGATACAATGTCATTATAATAGATCCACCGGTTGTGAAGGAAACAGATCAATAGGCTTCAAAAATCAATCAGTCCGTCCACACGGGCTGAGAAGCCGCAGATACAGACAGACAGGAAGTGATGCGCTGTGACTCGCGGCAGAAAACATCACATCTCACAAATGACAGTTCAGGGCACCTGCCTGTCTTTGAAGTAGCATTTACATCTTCAGCGGCTATGATGGCATGCCCGCCTCGGTGAGAAGGCTTCTCCTGCTACCTTTGGGAAGTTTCGGGTCTCCAGTAGAATGAAAAACATGGAGAAAGTTTGAAACCGTTAAAACTGTGCTCTCATTTTGGTATCAAAAAACGTGCCCACCTTTCGTTTCATAGCAGGTTTGACTAGTTCTCATTTCAGTTTTCGACCTGGGTCCCATTACCGTTATTGTGTCTGTTCTGGCAACCTTGACCATCTCCCAGCAGGTACTGTAGGTACTGAACGCGCCACCGACACGAAAACACAATCACATCACACCTGTCAGTTTCCATATGAGCTGTATGTTTCATTCACTGATTCTCCACTTCCCTCTGTAAGCATGTGATAAATGATTGGCTGCAATCCATCTGTTCAACACTTTAGAATGGACTGCCAAGACTGCACTCGAGGGCAGAGTGTTAATGTGATAATAAGATATCCAATGGTGTCTGAAAATTAACGTTATCGCTTTCATTTTGGTCATTAAAAATATCTGCTTCACAGTATGTATGCAGGGGCCTCATATAACTTATTTAAAGTTGTGGTTGACCAGTATTTCTTTAGTTCTCTCGAAAATTAGCCATGATGTTTCCCTTAGCTGTCGTTCGGGAGATGACAACCCGACAAAGTTCGTGGACGTGCCATCATCATGTGACAGCTTTTCATCGGCAGGTTAAAAAAGAAAGATTGAAAAAAAGATGGCAAGACATGAGCCTGTTATTCAGGTAGACTATGAAATGAGAATTTAATGGAGCCGGGTGTTCTCCATTGATGTCGGGGTGACCTCAGAGCGCCTGCCTCTGTGCCACAAACTCACCTTCAGAGTGGGTCTTCAGCACCACAAGCAAAGTTATGAATCCATTACATGTTCCACTCAAGCTGGAATAACTTAATGAAACTTTAGGTTTTACTATTAAATTTTAAAGGTAAACCAGTGGAAGTATTTCCATTGGGGTCAG